>JAOTBA010029216.1:0-17336 GCA_025629845.1 Erythroxylum squamatum
GGGCTAGCAAGGAATCGAACCTGGGACCTAACCGAAGCCAAGCCCCGCTCTCAACCATCTAGCCACACCCCTTGAGGACAATATATATATATATATTGTGCTCGAAGCCGTAGGAGACAGAAAAAGAATTTGTTACCAATTATTATGCAAGGATGTGAGAATTATTATGCAACATGTGATTTCATAGTGAGAAGGTGAGTTATATTGCATTTACATTATTTTCTTTTACAGCAAGATCCGAGTATATTATATATCTACTTAGTTGAAGAATCAAGTAACGTAGATGCATTGACACAGTAAAATCTAGCTCTCCTTATTAGTCCCTAAACAAAAGTTTAGCTTCAGAGAAGCAAGAGATGGGATCATCCATTCAATAAATCAAAGATAAAGTGCTATAAATATCGTAAATTTAATCATTACCATTTTCAATATTAGCCTAACAACAAAGAGAAAGTACAAATTTCGAATTTTGTAGAAAATGAAGATTATATCAATGCTTTGTCATATAAGAAAAGAAAAAAGCAAGAACATATGGTATCTTCACACTAGTTACAGCAATCATATCTGTGGAGGTAATTTAGTTTTTATCCTACACAACTTGTGGGCTTTTGAAATACACAACTTGTGGGCTTTTGAACGACCAATAATACTAATAAAAGTGGAATTTTCTCCTTTTTCATCAAACTCATTTTTTGTTCTCATTTGGTATGTGGACATAAGCAATATACTTGAAAATTCTAAATAGCTTATATCTAGTCTTCTTCCTTTGAGTTTCGTTGAAGGTCATATTTTAATTTCTAATGTTATACTTTTGTTAAAAACATAGAAACTACAATTTATAGTCTGGTACCCTTTTGGTACATTGCTCCTTAACAAAATACTTCTCTCCAATTTAAGATTGTTGGGTTCTTTCTAAATATAATTTTTTAAAAAGGTTAAATTTAAAACTTTTCAAAAAAACCCCTCGTTTTAGCTTTTTGGTACACTTTAAGTTTATTTACATTTATAACGTCCGAAGCTTAAAAACTCTCTAGAAACCAAAATTCAATCTCTCTCTTCTCTCTACCTCTGCTCGACGATCTGGTCCATTCTTCTTCTCTCTGCCTCTGCTCTGCAATCTACATTGGTGTGCCTTAACAAACAGGTTCCACTTCATTAACGTTTGTACTTTATTTTATATATTTTTTAAGATTTATTCTTTTATTTTATTACGAGTTCTTACTTTTGGTTGTTTATAATTTACGGGTTCTTTGATTATGCTTCGATTTTGTGATGATAGTTTATGTCTTGGTAGACCGCATGATTGGGTATGCATGTTTGCCATGGCTGGCTATTTGATTGAAAAATCAGAACTAAGCACCAAACTAAGATCAACCACTGCAAAATTCAAACAAGACGCATCATGAATTCCAACTCCATATAAATTACTTCTCAGACACATCGCAATATATAGTCATGATGATTTTGCTTCAGCCTAGTCATATTTTCCCCTCTTTGATAAAGACGAACCTAAATCAGAACACTTGATAACGTGACAATACGTAAATATAAAGAACCTAATTAATGATCCAGAAAGAGGTGAAACTTATAGCTGCAGAGCTTTCAATTTGTTTGATTATCAAAAACAGAAAATATGGTGTGTAAGGCTCCTCACTACTTGTGAACCTTTTAAGCAATGAAAAAGATCCTAATAAAATGCAAGTATGAATTGAACATGATAATCGACCAAACTGGAAAACTCCCATCCGGGTTTTTCCCCGATAGCATTGGGAGATCGATAAAAGGATGAGAAGTTATGGATATCAGGACACTAACCAACGACGCATACAACAAGGGCATTGACAAAAAGGTAAAACAAAAGCTTCTAAGGTAGGAAAAAATGAGGAACAACGATGTTGCTTTCAGTACCATTAAAATTGATAAACCCAATCCCATGTTTGGATTTGATCCAACTTTTACAAGGTTGAGACTTGAAACTGGAGATACCAGTTGAGTTCAAGAATCCCCTCTTACTTAGGATTTAAAATTTAACATACTAAATCCAATCCCCTTTTGAGTTTAAGAACAAAAGAGACGTTCCCAAGAGATAAATCTAAATAATGAAAATAGCCACTTACAGAAGATTAAAAAAAAAACCAGAACTTATTCGTGGCCGCATTGGAATCACGAACTTACAGAAGACAAAAATCACGAAAATAGCCAATTATAGAAGACAAAAATCACAAACTGAAGAAGAGAATCACGAGCTTGAAGAAGTGGAAGAAGTTTCGGGAGGGAGGCTCGAAAAAGTTTTAGATGTCGAAGAGGGAGAAGTTTCGAGAGGCTTAACGTGAGAAGGATAAATTTGTATCGAAGAAGAATAGTAATTCGTGAAATAGATAAAGATAAGTAGGGAGTAGTTTTATCCATTCCTCAAATTTTAAGAATATATAATACTGATCATTACCTATTTTGTGTTTGTTTCCAACCAAACCCAGGTTTAATAATATAATAAGAATATGTTAAGAATAGAATTGCTATTTCATTGATCCGAACATTTCCGAGGATTTGAAAACCAATTATTAGTTAAGATAACATAATAATAAGTTTCTCAAATAATATAATAATAAATTTTCAATGTTTCTTTTTTTCCCTTCTTTTCATCATCAAAGTCACTTAAGTTTATTCTCAGTATTCTTTTTCTCTTTCACTTTTTCTTTCTCAAGTTAATCTTAATGGTTGCTTGTAGTGATTGATTCAATAATTGATAAGATAAGCAATCATGGTTCAGCACATTCATTTTTTTGAACTGTTATTTTAATTGAATTGAAAACTATCTAGTTGTTCACAAATTGACTTATATAATACCTTCTAAGTTTTACACTCCTGTTAAAGCATAAATCCATGTTTATTGTAAAGCTCATTATTGTATAGCTCATGATGTTGCTGTATATTATCTTCTCTTTTCTCTTTTACTCTACATTATGCCTTCAACTATTTTGAATTATTTAGGGGCTGTTTGTTTATGTTTTTTTTCCCGTTTTTTGTTGTCGTTTTTGTAAAAAGAAAAACAGGTAAGTAAAACGTGTCTGGCTTATTTTATTGCGATTTTTTGTTTCTGAAAATAAAAAACCACAACGGTTTTACAAAAAACAAAAAACATCGTTTCGTTAAATTTTGACATGTTTTCTTTGACAGAAAACCAACATATCCCTACTTTCTATCTCGAATAATAATAATAATAATAATAGTACAAAATTTATAATAATAATTAATAATTAATAATAATAATAAGAAAAAGAAGAAGAAGAAGAAGATAATTAATTTGGTATAATAAAATTAATAAAATTAAAAATAGTAAGTAGAAAATTTATAACAATAATTAATAATAATAAAAATAATTAATAATAATAATAATATTATTATTATTAACAATAAATAATAATAATAATACAATAATAATAATAATAATAATAATAACATATTAAAAATTAATAATAATAATAATAATTAATAATTAAATTAATAAGAAGAAGAAGAAGAATAATAAGTTAATAATAATAAGAATAACTTATTAAAAATTAATAATAATAATAATAATAATTAATTAAATTAATAATAATAAGAATAACTTAATAATAATTATAAAAAAACATATTTTTGTTTTCAGTTTTTTATTAGAAATATCAACCAAACAGGTTTTTGTTTTCAGTTTTTACATTACAAATCCCAACCAAACAAGTTTTTGTTTTTTTAGAAAAAAAACAGAAACTAAAAACAGGAAATATAAACCAAAAACAACAACAAAAAAAACAAAAGTGGAACCAAACGACCCCTTAATGATTGTTCTCTTACATTGTACATTGTTTAAACAAATTTATGTAAATACATTAAAATTTTAATTTTTTGCAGTCATGACTTGTTTCAGTTTGAGTGTACGTAGAAATGCGGAAAGAACAAAAAGGATTGTGGTTGTCTTGACTGTATGGTTGCAATTGTGTAATGTTGTTACTTTGCTATTCAGTTTGTTGGCATTGGAGGCTTCTTTATATAGTTATAGGCCAAGGGTTAGAAATTATTTTCTAAATCTTTATACAAATCGAGATGATGTGAAGCAAATTATGCATAACAATGATGAGTCATGTATTTCAATGGTTATGATGAATAAGCAAACTTTTTTTAAACTACGTGAAATGCTATAAAGTATAAGAGGATTAAAGTCAACAAAAAACATGCTTATTGATGAACAAGTAGCAGTTTTCTTACATATAATTGCTCATCATGTTAAAAATTGAGTTATTAGGAAAAATTTTAGAAGGCCGAGTGAGACAATTAGTCGGTGTTTTCATAATGTCCTAAATCCAGAGATACATTTGCAAGATTTTTTATTTAAGAAACATGAGCCCATACCAACAAACTCTTCAAACCATCGGTGGATGTGGTTTAAGATAGATAATCACCCTATTACTTTTAAAGGTCTATACAGTGAATGTTATTAAGGTTTCTCATTATTTTTTATTTCATTTCAATTTTAGAATTGCTTAGGTGCTCTAAATGGGACATATGTCAGGGTTAATGTGCCAATTAAAGATAAGGCTATATTTCAAACTCGTAAAGGCGACATTGCAACAAATGTGTTAGGTGTGTGCAGACCTGACATGCAATTTGTTTATGTTCTTCTTAGTTGGGAAGGGTCAGTAGTTGATGGTTGAGTTCTTCATGATACAATTACTAGGAGACATTGACTAAAAATGCCTCATGGTAAGCTTTCCTATATGACTTACGAAGGTTGTTTGGAATTTTGTATATGAGAAAATGTGAATTGTATAACTTATGTAGTGTTTTATATATAGGTTGCTACTACCTAATCGACGCAAGTTATACAAATTGTTAGAGTTTCCTTGCACCTTTTAGGGGTCAAAAGTACCATTTGAATGAATGACATCTAGGTTATTAACCAAGAACTCTAGAGGAATTTTTAATATAAAATATGCTACTGCACGCAATATAATTGAGAGGTATTTTGAGTTACTAAAAATTATGTAGGTCATTTTTTGGAGTCCATCATTTTATCCTAATAAAGACACATAATTAAATTATTTTAGCTTGTTGTTACTTCATAATTTTATTAGGCGGGAGATGTTTTTTAATCCCATAAATAGTAATTTATATGATTATTTTCACCCCAATCTAGTTGTTGAAGAAGAACACTACTGGTGACCCGACTAATGCTTGGATAAATACGAGAATATTCTAAGATTCTCTTATTTACTCATTCCCTCTTAAATATTATTGCTTACCAGATCCATGATTTAGCCGAGTATGGTTCACATTGCGTGATTTTCGGTTTTCTTTTTTTTCTTTTTCCTGTTTTATTATCTTCTTGTCTAGTTTCTTTGGGGTTTAGGGCTTCCTAATACTGATGCCGAGTGCTCTGACGTTTATGGATTGGATGAGGAACTATTGCAACTTGTGCCAAAGCCTGTTCTTGCAATTCTTTTTGTCTATCCAATTACTGAGAAGGTGAAATTCGTCTATTCTTATTCTCTTGTACCCTAATTTCTAGATGCTGGTCATTCTTAAGCTCCAGTCCTTTGCAACTTTGCTTTTCTTTTTGTATGTCCCTATATAAAACTCATTCCTCCTCCTTAAACAATGTATTATCTATACTGTAAACTGCCATAACTTTTTCATAAATTTGAAGTAGCCTTGCCGTAAGCAAGTCAATGAAGGTTCTTATAGTGAGGAACCCCATATACTGATTTTGGCTGCTTTTCCTTAATTTGTCAGAGTGAAGCAGAGAGAATACAGCAAGACAATGTTATGAAGGTCAGAGCAGTAATATATAATCATTGAGCATACGCAGAAAGTTCAATATACCGGCATCTGATTAAATGACTGAATATCATTTGAGTTGCTTGTGCTGATCAGAAAGCCTAATCCAGGAGTATTTTGTGTTTAAAAATTGTACGTTTCATCAAATTATTGCATTTTGAAATGAGGATGCCTCATAAGGTTAGATTGATTATAGATACTTAATGTCGAATTGAATTGATTGTCCCTCTCCACATTGTTGTAATTTGCTTTTATGGAGAAGAAAAGTATATGGAAGCATTTCGTACTCTTGCTGGTTCACAAGCATTTATTATTTGCTTGTGTATTTTGGCTACAGGAACCAACAGAAAAGTTCACTTCGTGAAGCAAACAGTGGGTAATGCTTGTGGAACGATAGGACAACTTCATGCTGTTGGAAACATAACATCAAATATCAAGCTATGTAACTTGCTCTTCTTTTTTAATTCTCCTATTTTTCCTTTTTCTTGGTAGAAGTGAATGCATAAAATGAACCATGAATTCTCATAACATTACGTGATTACTTGAAATCAAAGTACTCATAAACAAAAATTTCTAAAACACTTACCTATGACATAAGGTGAAAGACCAATGTCAAAAGAATATCCTCATTTTGGTAGGTATTTATTTGCTTAAGTGGATTTGATGATATTGTAGTTGCATTATGATTGGATGCACTAATGGAAGAAGATTTTGAACGAACTTTGGCTTTTGATATTGAGCTAATTTATGATTGAATTGTAGTTCATATCGATACCATGGGGAAACCCTTATTTATGGATCTACTGTACTGAATTTTTAGGGGCAAATGATCATGGATAAAAATGAAATGGTTTAACCACCAAAATAGATATCGGCTTCAATATAGTCTTCAAATCAACTCCTCAACCTTTTAATATTTCAATCAAGATCAAAAGCCTTTTTATGCAGATTTGATAGGGGACCTTGATAATATTATATAAATTTTGAGTTGATATGCATTTATCAGTACATCCAACGCTAAGTCAGAATTTTGCAATTGTTGCTATCCGTATTAGTATATATAGATAGACATTTTAACAACTACCAGCTTGAAAACTGATTGAGTCTGCATTAAGGATTACACCATCTTTTATCACATTTGGAAGGTCGTGATTAAAATGGGAAAAATAGAATACAAAATTATCTCTAGTTTGATCGTTATGACAAACAAAAAGTTTGAGTTTGATCAGTGGTAGTTGCAACAAAAAATTATGGATCTTTTTATATACGAAAATCCAAGTTGAAAAATGTATTCCAAGATAATTCTGTCACTAAGCATTCTTGTTTGCAATGACACTGTTTGTTGTCATACTTTTTAATAAGCTACTTAAAACTATACAAATCGTATGGCTGTTGGAAGATTCAGATGGTAATACAAAACATTTTTTCATCACCGAAAAGGAAAATTTCTAATTATGTACTTCTATTGGAAAAGGCTACTTAGAAAATGCAGTACAGAAGGGTTCAAACTATTAGAACATTGTGTTTGCATTTTGAGAAAAATGCTGTTTTTATTTTGTACTTATTCTCTTCTGGTTGAAAAGACTTGGTCAAATTCTGTTTTTCATTATATGTGCCATCCTTGTTGTTGATTAGCACTTTGTTATTTTCAGCTGAGGGATCATTCTTGGATCGATTTTTCAAAGCCACTGCTAGCATGGATCCATCACAGGTTTCACTTCTATTCCTTCCCCTTCTCACTCCATACCTACCCTCTGCAACCTATGCATTCATAACTAAAGATCCTCATGATAATTGAATGGTGACTCCTTATTTATTTTTATTTATTCTACGTACACTTTGTTTAGCGTGCAGTTTTCCTCGAGAATGATAGAGAAATGGAAGTTGCGCACTCTGTAGCTGCTACAGCTGGTGAGACAGAGGTTAGTGATGGACTGGATATCGATATTGGATATAATTTTGTTGAGAATAAAATAATGCTAATAACTAAACATTTTTTTTAAATTAATTACAAGTATATTGTGGTCCTCCTTAGCCTATCTCATGATTATATTCTCGATGTGCCCATTGATAAACTAAACGTGTGATAGATAAAACTGACGAGGTTTTGGACATTGTAACTGTCACAGGATGGTTTATCCATTCTTTGCATATAGTTTTACTTGGTTATTCAGAAGAAATTGATAGTAACAAGTTCTTTCTTTATTAAACTGTGCTTGATCCAGCTTCAATGAACCATTAATGAACTATACAAATGAGAGCAGCCCTTATGCTTGTAACAGAAAAATTAGTAACAATGTTATGCTAGATTCTGATCTGGAGCCGACTGGTCAACTTCATGATAATTAGTTTACACAAGTAAAAAACCCTGACTAGAGCAACTATATCTATGATCTTCATAGCAATGTTGTAGCATAAGTACAATTGCCAGTAGGCCGTGATATTTTGATCCAATTGTAAATATGTTAATATTTTATTAAAGGGAGTGGTCCGACCGGTAAAGTTTGCCTTTTTTTAATTTATACGTCTACCAATTCAAAAGTCTTGCTTACGAGTTGCAGTTTAGTAATTGTTTATGACTTTAGTGACTCAGAAAATGACCAACCAGGAGTGGTGATATTGATATAAAGTTAATATTGGGTGCTATTTTGGATAATTTTTTTAAATTTTAAAATAATCTCTAAATTTTTAAAATTATAAATAGTCTCTTAATATATTGTACTGTATAATTTTTAATTTTACATCATTCTCAAAAAATTATAATAATATAATTTTGAGTAATAAACTATCTCTCTGTTTCTATTAATATTAATTTATATATATTTCATGTACAAATAATGATCAAAATTAATATAAGAAAGAGGTTCTTTAAATATCTTATAGATATAAAACTAAGAATAATACAAAGTAGTAAAAATAATATATGTCCATAACTATATAATTATGGCAACAGGAATTCATGATTAATATTGCTCAATTACTCAAGTTCTAGCTATGATCTAAATCATTTCAATTATATATCTCATTTATTCTCATCTTGTAAAATATTCATGCTTATCTCATTTATTCTTATCTTATATCTCATTTATTTTTATCATTGTCTGTGAACATAGTAGTTATAAATTTTGATTAGTACGAGGTATTTGTCTTTTATGAAAATTTGAAATTATAACTTGTCATTATAAATGAAATATAATAAAATTAATTAGTACAACTTCTAGTAAAATTTTAAGATATTTACTCCGAATCATGAATATCATAATAAAGTTAAAAGCTTGAGATTTTAAAATATTATTTTTATAATAATAATAATATTATTATTATTATTATTTCTGAACTCACCATTCTAATTTATTATTATAAAAGAGATAAAATCATATTGACAAATAAATTTCATCTTTTTTGGTAAATAAATAAATTTCATCTTAATGTAATTAAATATAAATAATTGGTGCTTTATTTAAGAAATTAAAAATTACATTTATGTATTAAAAAAGAGGTTCAAACAAAATATTGCCTAGCATGCATACAATGCAATGAACAAATTGGCTAAGAAAGAGGTGAAGAAGACAATCTTAGTAGTTAAAAGCAGAGCATATGAGAAATTATACCAAAGATTAGATACTAAAGATGGAGAAAAGAACATTTTTAAGTTGGTGAGAACTACGTAGAGAAAAACAAGAGACTTAGATCAACTTTGTTATATAAGATATGAATCGAGACGGGTGCTCGCGACTGAAAATGACATTAAGAGAAGATGACAGAAGTACATCTATAGCTTTTTTTTAATAAAAGCGTAGAGAACAATATATCATTAGGTAATCTTACTGCTGAAGGCAGTAGGACCTGATGAAATACTCATTGAGGCGTGAAAGAGCCTAGATGAAGAGAGATTTTAGGCTAACCAAGCTTTGTAGTGTGATCTTTAAGACCACCAAAATGTCGGAAGGGTGGAGACGGAATATGTTAATTCCTCTGTACAAGAACAAATGCAACATCAAAATTGAAACAACTATAGAGAAATCAAATTGCTTAGTTATACCACAAATTTGTGGGAGAAGGTATTAATAGAAGAGTGAGAAAGGAGGCTCCAATCTAGGAGAACCAATTTGACTTCATGCCAGGAAGGTCTACGATAGAAGCGTTACATCTCTTAAGAAGATTAATAGAGTATTACAGGGAAATACATAGTAATCTACACTTAGTTTTTATTAATTTAGAGAAGGTATATAACAAGGTATATAGGGAAATCTTATGGAGGTGTTTAGAGGCTAAGGTTGTTCCTTTGTCTTATATACAGGTTAATAAGGATATGTATAAAAGGGTAAAGGCTAGAGTAAGGACGATAAGAGGAGATACAAAAAAATTTTGTATTGATATTAAGCTACACTAAAGCTCCTCATTGAGCTCTTTTCTGTTTGCAATAGTGATGGATGAGCTCACAAGAAAATTCAAGGGAATGTGTTTTTATGTATGTTGTTTGCTAACGATATTATCTTAGTGGATAAGAAAAAAGATGTCAATATTAAGTTAGAACGTTGGAGGAATAGGTTAGAGTCAAGGGGTTTTAAATTGAGAATTATTAAGACTGAGTACTTAAAGTGTATCTTTTTAGGTCATAGGGTGGACCCCAATGTGGATGTAAAGATCCATTCAGAAGTTATTCCATGGAAAGAGTGATTTAAGTACTTAATGTCTATCATTCAAAGTAATGAAGAGATCGATGAGATATAGTCTACTGCATGAGATTAGGGTGGCTTAAATGGAGAAGTGCATTAGAATTTTTATGTGACAAGAAGATACTACTCAAGCTCAAAGGTAAATTATATTGTTTAACGATTAGGCCGACTATGTTATATGGAGTGGAGTGTTGACCTATCAAACAAGTGTATACTTGTAAGCTAATGGTGGTGGAGATAAAGATGTTCGATTGGATGTATAACCTTACTAAAACAAATAAAGTCAAGAATGTGTTGGTAAGAGACCAATTAAATGTGACTAGTATTAATGATAAATTAAGAGAGACGAGACTTAGGTGGTTCGAACACATTAAAAGGAGACACACTAACGCTCCAATGAAAAGATGTGAGAAATAATACTTAGAGACTATAAAAAGGAAAAAATGGCAACCTAAGAAGAGTTTTAATTACTCTCCAAGCGTTTGGTTCTTCCCATTTATTATTATCAATCAATTGTTAATTTTTTAAACAAAATGATATGGCTTTGCTGAAACTTACTTACCGAGAACATGGGTTGCAATATAAAACTTTGGCTCATTAGGAAACAGATAAAGGATCTCATGTAGAGAGATCTTTATTATTCTCTTAAGTCCTCTAAACTTTTCCTTCAAATCATTCGTTTTATAGATAGCCTTAATATTTTGATTAAGTAATAAATCTCTCCTAGTTATTTAGTCTGAGTAGTTTCTTACTTAGTCTATTTACTTTATTGTAATGGTTAGTATGATTTATTCTTGTACTTGTCTCTTTTTTCCTATTTTTTATATTTATTTACTTATTTTATATTATATTGTTAATCTTTACCATGTTGTATTATATGGTTAATTACGTATTTATTTATATTTTGTATTATTATTACTTTGCACTATATGTGGACGTATCGAAAATAAACTCTCTATTGTATAAGAATAAGACTATATACTATTAGATTTTTTTAGACTCTATATTTAAGCGAGATTCTCACTTAATGTTATTGTTATTTTTATTGATTACGCATATTACATTCTTTTAGACCCATCACTGATTGTTAATGAATTTACTAATTTTTTTGTCCTTGAACTGCCAATTCGCTACCTAAAATATCTAAGGACAAGTGTCCCTTATGTAAGAGTACATGCTGGTAACTTTACTCTTCACTTTTGGCTAATCGCTCTAGATATTCTTACACATGCAATCTGGAGTTGGTGTCACCATCATCGGTTGAAGTTTCACAATGGACACTCTAAAGTAGTGCACTGATCATTACTCGGATTACTCCTTTTAAGTGTTCCTTACCCATATTTCTTGATGCTGATATTTGTGACACTATGTTGTAACTAAATATAAAGATAAGAACGAATCGAGCTAGTGAAGAGCAGACTCAGCAGAGGATGGCAAGAGTAGGCGTCGGAGAAGAGGCGGCATTGCTGCGTAGAGGAGGCAGCATTGCAGCAGAGAGGAGGCGCGACAAAGAGCTAGTGAAACTATCGTCCAATAATTTCATTTTGTACTTAACACCTGCAATTAAATTATAAACAAAAATATAAATATAATAAACAGGCTCAAGTTTGAAGATTGATCGAACAATTCAAATGACTCGCACTTTCTGATGTTTTGGTCTTTAGTTCTAAAAAAGAGCTATAAAAAATGACATCTTTCTAAGTTAGAATCATATGACTTAAACTCTACGAGATTTTAGACGAGGTTTAAGTCATTCTTAGAGGCGAAGTCGAAGCGGATTAACGACGGTTTTAGCTCGACCTGTTCATCTCATTGTCATCTTTAATGACAGATATTACTTATTAAATTATAACTAGTAATTTAATTTATTTCATTAATTCACATTACAATTTACATGGATCCGATTGGAAGAAACACTACATAGGAAAGATCATGGTGCTTGATTCCTTTTTATAGTAATTTGCTGCTGAAAGTGGAACAACATCACTCTGTTTCTTACTTTTTAGAAGTTAAGGATTCATTACTTTTGAAGTTTGAGTCTGAACTGCAGAATTTAGTGACAAAAGAGCGAAATTTGAAAGAAAGAAAAGGTTCAATCAATCAAATTCATTGCAATCCTGATATTCACAAATTGCTTTCTTTTTTTCCTCGCCAAAATTCTGTGTCTCACCCTTTTTTTTTGTCTCCCACTGCTTTTGGCCTTTGGAGATAAATGATGATGTCATCATCAGCTAACCAATAGGTGCTCGCCAATTGTCTCAGCAGCCAATTGGTTTCCAAGTGTTTCAGCTGCCATTTGGTTTCTCATCTGTACCTCAGCTTGACCCACCACCATAGTAGAAGCCGACGACGAAGACGACCCACCAACAACCTTCTTTCTTCTCTTCAGGGACCCACTTTCCGACGACGAAGATGACGGCTCAGGAGAGGACCTCTTGGAAGTAATCCTCACGGGATCGGGCTCACCGGAATTAACTCTCAACGGGAAATTCAACAACGCCCTGGACCCCCGCATTCTATAGGCGGCTCGATCATAAGCAAACGCCGCGTCCTCTGCAGTCTCAAACGTCCCCAACCAGACCCTTGCCCCATTCTTCGCCGGGTCCCGAATCTCCGCCGCAAACTTCCCCCACGGCCGCTGCCTCACACCTCTATAGTGCTTCCCCTTCGGCGGCGCCACCGGAGGAGCCACCGAGGCAACCCTCTCATCCTGCTGGACCGCCGCTGGAGGCACCGGCAACACCGTAGAAATCTCTGGCAGCTCCAGTTTCACCGCCTGGAAGTCATTGAAATCCACCTGAGGCTCAGTTTTAAGAGATGGAACCCACCCGCAAGGCACTGCGTCGAGGAGCATGCCGTAGAGCAGCATCTCCTCGTAGTCGTCGGCTTTGAGTGGCAACTCTCCCCAGCTCTCTGTTAAACATGGGTACAAACTCCCAAAGCTCGAGCTTCTACTATAAACAGGAGTTACACCGGCGCCAGTAACAGCAGTAGCAGTAGTTGTGGGGAAAGAGGTGGTTTGCTCATTGATTAAGTGACACCGAGGTGCAAGCAAGAAATCGGACTCAACGCTACTCTGAGAGAACATTTCTCGACTACCCAGAACGGAAAGTTGGGATCTTTGTTCGAATTACGAAAGAAAGTTGTGATCTTTTGTGTTCTAGATAGAGAATCTTATAGGACGGAAGAGGGAAGGAAGAGAATGTGTTGATAATTTGAGGAAAGGGGTTATATATAGAGAAGTTTGTTACAAAAATACCTAAATACAAGTGGAGGGTTAAGCATGAGTGGAGCATTTTGATCTTCTTCCAAGTGGGAACTTTGGGGGCTTCCTTGGAAGTTTCATAATAAGAATTAAGGTTTTGTTCAATAATTCACGTGTTTAAATGAACCAAAAACGGAAAGAGGGTGACGTCATTGGTCTACAACATCAGCTTGTCTTTTTCTTTCATTGAATCGTCTCAATTAGTGCTGAAGATTTGTCGTCTTCATAAAATTGGACCGAGACGTAAAATTTATAAGATTTAATAATACACAGATTTATTTAATAATGTTAAAAATTTTTGTAGTTTATTAAAAATTAATTTGTGATTTTTATGTTTTATTTGAGCTAAAACATATAATAATTATGGTAATATTAAAGGCTTCTATTAGTTGAAATACGAGGGAAATATGTTAAGAATTTGTATAAAATATATGATAAGTATTGTATTTTAAGAAAATTGTAAAATTAACCTTACAAAGAATGATTGATAGTGAAGTGAAGCTCTTCTTTTTATTTTTTATTTTTGTTTTCTGCTAAATATTTTAGGAGAGTCTCAATTATAAGAAAATATTTTTAAATTATTCATACTTAAATTAATCACTACTCGAACCGAATAAATTTTTTTGTAGAAAGTAAAATTTTAATCTCAAATTTTAAACTACTATATATATATATATATATATATATATATATATATATATATAAAAAGACAATTTAAAAAACTCAACCCATCTAACGTGTCCCTCGACTTAAGCTCTTCTTTTTATTAAAGTCTCGATGCAATGTCCCTAGACACATACATGGATTTTTTCTACGTGGATAAGTCTTTTCGTAAAAAGTCAATGGTCCATTAACATAAATTGGAAAAACAAACAAATGTTTGAAGATGTGGCCCCTACCATTTCTTGATTGACGTTTTGGGTGATGGGTCACTTCTTCAAGTGGCTTCAAGGAAGGTGACCTATTTCACTTGTCCTTTTCTTTTTTCTTGAATTGAAATTGGCTTTTTTATATATATTAAATTGGATCCGTCTGCTTTCAAAACAAAAAAAAAAGATCCCTCTAAAATATTAATCCTTGAAGTAAATTGGCGGGTTGAATATTAATAATTAAATTATAAATTTTTTTGTTAGGATTTATTTTTTTAATATATTCTATTTTTATTTTTGACATTTTAATTGGACATGGGAATTTTCTTAATAACCTTTGTTATTGTGCCTAAATTAGAAAGTGGATTAGAATTGGAAGTAAGTTCCTAAGTAGCATATCTTTTGGATGTGGAGTGCTTATCTAATATTATCCTTATTTGAAAAAGACTCTTCTAAAGGAAATTGAGTAGATTGCGTGAATAAAGGGATTGGTGGATTTTAGCAATTGCATGAATAATGTGGATTTGATATATTGCTTCCTTGGCTGACGTGGATATTTTAGTAGGGTATCATAATTCTAGATTATGTATTGCTTTGTTTTGTGGGGTGAGAAATCGTGGGTAAAAAAAATTTGCTTGAAGGGGCTGTTTCTTTCAGTTGTCGTGTATTTTTTCTGCTGTTCTAATATCCTTTGATCTGAGTATTTTTCTGCAAGGTTTTGTGCATGAGAAACTGCGGTGATATATTGCTCAATTGGCTGCTGCGTTGTTTGGTTTTTGTCACCTGATTGAGTTGGTTTTGTGGGGTCTTTGGAGCAGCTTAGTCACATTATTATCATCTCTATCAAGCAGTCAAAGGGTGATGCGCAGATGCTGTCCCTGCTGCGTTCTTGATTGATGATTGCTACACAAAGGAAGCTTTGTCACAGATGAGTACACATATAATTGGTGCTGCTACTTGGGTGTTTTGCTGAATAATTTCAGATCTGAAATTATTGTATTCTTGTTTTAATTGTCTTTATTTCTTGAGTAGAAATAGTTTGAAAAATCATCTGACGAGGTTAACACGAGTCGGTCGTGTTATTGGGCGTGAAAATCTTTCACGGGTAGTTAGGTTGTGGGTTAGTTACATAGATTGAGTCATACGGGGTTGGTCAATCTTTGTAATTTTTGTGAACTACAGTGGAAGAAATTAATCTGGGTGAGGGCCCCGCAGACGTAGGCAAGTCGGCCGAACTGCGTTACCAAACGTCGGTGTTTTATTTTCTGGTGTTTTGCTATTGCTATTGTTAATTTACTCGTGCTGAAAAGTTTATTTTGGATAGTCTGCGAATTTATTGATAACTTAGTTATTTCAGTTCTTTTTGCAATAGAAACGCCTGAAAGTGCTGCTACTGATGTACTTGCCGGAATGGACCAAGCGATGGCTGATGGTGTCGATATTATGTCACTTTCTCTGGGATTCCTACAAACTCCCTATTTCAACGATCTGATTGTCGTAGGAGCTCTTTCAGCAATCGAGAAAGGGATTTTTGTGGTTTGTGCTGCCGGTAACGATGGGTCATACGGCTCAATATATAACGGAGCACCTTGGATTGCCACGATTGGAGCTGGAACAATGGACAAGACTTTCATGTCCCACCTAAATGCCTTAATTTTGTTTGGCAGGCTTTCAATGCTACCATTCCTTGTGTGACCTTGCTCCAACGTCGTAATCTCCAAGTTGATGGCCTATGTCCCTTTTGTCAATCTTGCGAGGAAGATGAACTTCATGTGTTGGTGTACTGTAAATTTGTAAGGGATTGTTGGCTGTCATCTGCTGTTGGGTTTTGCTTCAGCCAATGTGTGAGGTTTCGTGACTGGTTTGCAAGCATGTTATATGTGCTCCATGGATCTGACTTGCAGACTTTGGTGGTGACTTTATGGGTGATATGGGAAGCCCGAAATGCATTGTTTTGGACAGCCAAACGAATGACTCCGCTGCAAGTAACTAGACGTGCACTTAATTTCCTCAATAGTTGGCTCCAAGCTAATGAGTCCCCCTCTACTTCTGCTATTTCTTTCCCCCCGGCAAGATGGTCTAAACCAGCTCACGACCTTCTCAAATTGAATGTTGATAGAGCGCTTTTTTATGGTCTTTTTGTTGGCTTAGGTATTGTAGTTCGTGATTCCCTTGGATCTTTTGTCAACGCTATGCAGGTAGCTGTCCCGGGTCACTTTGATGCCAAAACTATCAAGGTTAGGCCATTCGCGAAGCCGTGAGTTGGATTAAGGACGTCGGGTGGTCGCCTACTGTTCTGGAGTCCGATGCCCAATCTTGTATTCGGGCTATTCTTGAACCTAACTATATGGAGATTCTGCTTTCAGACTACTAGTTTCAGACTGTAAATCCCTTCTCACTGAAGTAAGAGATATGCGATTAGTCTTTGTTAGACGGTCTGCGAATGGAATAGCTCATAGGCTTGCTCGAGTTGTTACCATCTCGACGGACAAGGCGGTTTAGTCCCAACGACAGCCTATGTGTATTTATGAATCTATTCGACTTGAAAGCCAATAATAGTTCTTACTATTTCTCATTAAAAAAAAGAGAGAATCAGTGGACTGGTCTCCCTGGTACACCTCTACACTTCGGGGCAGGCCATATCAGTCCAAACAAAGCTTTGAATCCTGGACTCATTTATGATATGGGATTTCAGGATTACGTAAACTT
>JAOTBA010029306.1:0-17314 GCA_025629845.1 Erythroxylum squamatum
CTATCCACGGCAAAAGGTATTTTCGTACATCCTTAGTATTTTCGATTATACTTCATGTTGTTGTATGGTCTTTTCCGCAGTGTATTGTGAATACTCGGACCGTACGCATTCCAACACAATAGTAGTACCAGGTAGTGTGGAGTGAATATAATATCATACAAAGACTATTTTAGTTCCTTTGTCCCTTACCTCGCTTATAGCAGTGTGGAGTGAATATAATCTTCCACAAGGACTACTTTAGTTCCTTTGTCTCTTACCTCACTTATAGCTTGGATTTGTCGAATTTAAAACTAAAATTTTTCTCAATCATAGGTGCAATCCACATAGTTATTAATTTATAGTACATCAAAAATCAATTGTATGTGTTGTTCTTTGTTTAAAGAAACCTTAGAAGACTTTGTATTTGTATCATTTTCAACTTTTAACACTTTATGATAAGATTTTGGTTCATAAAAAATTAAACAACTAGTTTGATTTACATTCCGAATATTTGTCTATCTCTGTTTAAACTGAAAGTTGAAAGAAAAATATGCTTCTTATATAACACATCAATAGTATGTCTTATTAAGTCACAACGAATACACATTACCTTGTTGTCTTCTTTATCCTAAAACCTTCCTCTTACTATAAAATGTTCGTACCCTCTCACTATTTGTCTGTTGTAATTTCCTCTCATCATATTATTTGCTTCTTTAAATTCAGTTCTTAACTTATTGTTTATAAGGTGTCTTTTATATTGAATAACTAAAGAAAATGTTTTAACCATATAATTGACCATTTACCAAAGAGACTTGTTACTATAATACCTTGATTGAGCTAATTTGTAGTAGTTGAGTTTTTATTTTTTACTTAGTACAAGGTAGTTAAGTAATTAACAATTTATTATCACTTTTTATTCTAGACTAAGAGTTGTAGCATTGTGTCTTATACTTTATGATTTGAATTTTCTTGCGAATACCTTGTTGTGTTCTTCTCTAAATTCAATTCTTACGTTATTGTTAATAAGTTGTCTTTCATACTGAATAACTAAAGTCAATGTCTTGATTGATGGAAGAGGTTTCTTTATTTTAGTAAATGTTATATTATTTCACTAAGGAGTAGCCTCTTTTAGCTCTTTAGGGTATTTTAAATGCTGACAAAGTGCAGACTTTTGTAACATACTATTTGTTATTGACTATTTACTAAAGAGACTTGTTACTATGATACCTTAATGAAGCTAATTTGCAGTAGTTGAGTTTTTATTTTTAATTAATACAAGGTAGTTAAGTAATTAACAATTTATTGTCACTTTTTATTCTAAATTAAAAGTGGAAGCATTGTGTCTTAGTCTTTATGATTTGAATTTGCTTGTAAATACCTTATTATTTTTAGGTCTCTAATGTCTATGAAATTATTTTTAATGGTTTCTTTATAGGTTTTAATAGCTCAACATGGAAGTCTAAGGCTTTTTATGGTGGATATTTCATGTTGGAGCCTGAATTAAGATATGTTGGGGGGATATTACTACATTTGACAATTTTGGCATTAACTATAGTAGTAATAGACAAATATATAAGATGAGGAAGGAGTTAGGGTATAATCAAATTGATAAGGCATATTATAGGGTACCTAGTTTTAACTTTAAGGAGTCACTGAGAGTTATAGAGTCAAACGAATGTTGTATTAAGTTAGCAAACCTTATACAAATATATAGGATTGTTGACATATATGTAACTCATCATATATAAACACCTGTTCATGTTTTAAATCCTTGTACTTGACACCTTAGGCCATTGATTATAGATTCTTCTAATCCTAGATCATAAGCCAAGTTATTATTGAATTTGAATGTGGTTCTTTTGGGAGTGGGTTGGTGGTTAGACCTTTATAGTATTATGGTTGTAAATAAGAAGATCTATTGTGTATTCCTTATTGTCTTATCTAGTGTTTTTTTTTTCAAGTTCCAATTCCCATTCTATTTGTTAATAAATTGAAAGGATTTCTTATGTTAAGTTGAAGCAATATAGTAGGATACCAAGGATGGAGGCTAGTGTGAGAAACTCTCCATCTTTTTTCCTTGCTCAATCCTCCTTGTTATTGCATGCATTCTTCCTTCCTTGTCTCCTTGTTGCTAGTTGTTTCCTTCCTTGCTTGCTTCTTTTAATCCTCTCTTCTATTATGTTATTTTGACTCCATTTTACCTCTTTATGTATCTGTCTTGCTCTGGACTTCACCAACTGAGAAAGATGTAGTTTAGACTTTTTACTACCCTTAGTTACCATTTTGGTTAACTACTTTTTAAATTCTTTCCCAAACAGGCGTCTTTTTTCCTTTTCCTTGCAATGTAAATCCATACTCCAATTTTTAGGTGGTGTTTAAAGATAAATTTCACCTATTGCCTTCTAAGGCTAATCTTCCTTCTTCTCTGGCTTCCCAGAGTATGCTGATCCAGGTAAACCCTACCTCCCCTCCACCTATTCTAGTTCATAGATCTTCTACCAGCCTTGAGTTTCCACCTTCTCCTAAATTCTGAAGCACCTTGCTCTATCTTACTTCTTCTTGCATAGATTCTCTAAAGCTCAGTCATTTTCCTTTGGTTTTTTCAGATAATGGAGTGACCTCCCCTCTTTTGAATCTTCTTAAAGTTAGGGAAAATAATTGGTCCTCATCCCTCGTATTGTTCTTCCTAGATAAGAGGGTCTCCTTTCTTCAAGTCAAATCTTGGGCTAAAGCCAAATAGAGCAAAGCTAGACTTGAACGTACTCTCCTTGCTAAAGATAATTGTTTTATTTAAAGTGCTCCAAAGATGCCAACTTATCAAGCATTCTGGAGCAAGATCCCTGGCACATCGCAGTGAAACCTTTACTCCTTCTTAAGTGACATCTTAGATTATCTTTGGATAAGGATAAAATCATTTTTATACCTATCTTAATCAATTTCCATAACCTTCCCCTTGAATAATGGACTATGGAGGGACTGAACTATTTGGATAATGAAGTATAAAAGGCCTTATATATGAATTCCTTGACTGCCAAGCTTGAGCGCATAGGGTATGCTAAAGTGTATGTTGAAATAGCTCATGACTTTGAGATACCTTCCTCCTTGTGATCGAAAGACTCACTAAATAAGGTGAGCCTCAGGATCATTTCATACAACTCACTTGCTTTTGGAAACCTTCATCCAGTAGATTTTGGAAATCTACTAGAAAAATCTTTAAAATTGGATCTTATAGAGAGCTAATGAGCCTTCAAAATAATTCAGAAACATAGGACAAGGAAGCTAACCAAGATGTATCTCCTGAGACTAACGTTGCTCACACCATTAAATTGGAAAAAAATTATTGGTAGTATTGGAAATGTCTATGATAACAACGTATATGAAGAAGCATGTACACCTAGGTCGCTTGGGCTAGTCACAAATGGAAACTAATAAAAAATGAAGGAGATGCAAATTGTTCCAAAAACATCTCCTATAGTTGATTCTTCTACACTAGGCAATTATAGATGAAAGTAAAGTTGTATTCTCTAGTTCAACTACAAAGAATAAAGGAGGTAGAAATTCCAACAGGAAAAAGAAAGGTAGAGGGTCACTCCCTTAGCTTCTCTTAATGAATTTGTTCGGATTTAATATGATAGCCCTTAATGGAACTCTCTAAAAACAAAGGCTTAAAAGATTTTATTTTGGATAAGAAACCTCACTTGTTTTGCATTTTGGAGACTAAAATGAAAGTTGCTAACATTCAAGAAAAGCTTGGCTTTTTAGGAAGCAGATGGAGGTTCATCTCTAACCATGCTCACCATTTCAATTGTAGAGTAATTATTGGATTCAATCTTCCATTCATTTTTATTAAAGAAGTCTTCAGCCGCAATCAAGTAATCCATCTGCATTGCATCTCATCTTTGTGCCCATCTCCTTTCATTGTCTCTTTTATATATGCTGCTAATTCTAGCTTTAAAAAAAAATCTACTTTGGAATGATCTTGAGAGGCTACTTCCTTTAGGCAGCTTGTCCTGGGCTTTTACTAGATATTTTAATTGGGTTCTTAATAGGGATGATGTTGCAGGTGTCATTATCAATAGATATACAAATGGTAATGAACTCTCCTCTTTGATTTCAAAGTTAGGAATCATAGACATGAGCTCCCCTAGTTAGTATTTTACATGATCCTATAAACAAAATGGCTTTAGCTTCAAGAGGAAGAAACTTGACAAAATCCTCATCAATAACCTTTAGATAGATAAGCTTCCTTCTAATTAGTCGCATTTTGGATTCCTTTTGTGCTTTGATCACTCTATAATTGAGATTCTAGGTATGTCAAATAACTCCCCTCTTAAAACTCCTTTCAGATTTTATAACCTCATGACATAGGTGGTAGGGTTTCAAAATGCTATAAGAAATGGTCTGAGCACTAATATCTCAAGTTATAAGGCCTTCCAATTGGTGTACAAACTTAAGATAGTGAAGGAAGAAATCAAGTTACTAAAAAAGGGCTTCTTCCCCAAACATTAAAACTCAACTTAAAAATGCCAAGCTTTAGCTTTTATTTTATAAAGCAGAGACTTACATCACTCTCTTAATGAAGTTAATCTGAAAATGTTAGAAGATTAAGCTCTAAGAGATTACTATTATTTCCTTTTCTGCCTATATAATGGCAAAATTATCAATGAAAAAAACAGATTGAAATTATCAAAAAATTTAGTTACTTTAGTTGTAATTTTTTAGCAAGCTAACCTTTGTTCAACATTGGTTCTTCCTCCAAAGGGAAGAACTCCAACAAGGGAAGAAAGGTGGATTTCTCTCTTAATCGTCTAGTGATAAGATCATACAGTAGGGCCATTACTAATAGATGATGCCACATCCACTCGAAGAAGAGTTGGTTATGCCCATATTTTTATTAACACTAACATGCAATAAGATTACCAACGCAAATTCCTCTACTCAAATTGGGAGAGAATGACTCCCTTATGGACGATACAATAATGAACTCCCATCAATGGAGACCTTCACTACTACAACAAGGGAAAGCCTAAAGACCAACCGAGAGAAATTTTGCTAGAAGGATTTCATGGAATTGATGGGTTTAGAGGAACATATCAATGCAACCCCTCATTCCCCAAAGACAATGAACTAGTTGGTAGATTCCCCTAATAAGTTAGTTAAAAAGAAAGATAAGAAAAATATAGAGGCTAGCAATTCTTTGTGTTCAAGGACTCTTATAACAGCTAATGTAGATAATATAATTCCCTTGAATAAGGCTAGAAGGGCTAGTGAAGACTACTTTCACAATCTCTTAGTCCAGGATCCTTCAGGAGTTTATGAGAGCCCTAATAAAGAAAATGAGCAGAGTCATAAAGTTGATGATGATCTATGTAAAACTCAAAATGGTTTTAAAACTATGGAGAGAAGAAGGTCGAGGCATAAGGTCAAGGGCAAAGCCCCTATCTCCTCTAGATAATGTCCATTTTTAGGTTGGAACATAAGGGGGTTAAGCAACCCCAAGAAGCAGATTGTAGTTACAGATTATGTCAAGTATCAAAGGCCTTTTCTTTTTAAACTATTAAAAACTAAGTTAAAGGATAATATATGTGGTAATATTTGGTTCCTCAAGAATAATTGGAAGTTAATCACATCTTATAGCCATCATTATTTAGGAAGAATTTCTATTGCCTGTGACCCTGAACTTGTAAAGGTGATAAGCTCTTCAATCTCTCTTCAATGTAGTCACCTTCTTATTAAATGCTTGGGTATTAAGAAAGTCTAGATATCTTTTATTTATACTTTGAATTTTACATTCCAAAGAAAAAGACTAGCTCACTATAAAAAAAGCTCAATAAAGCTTTTGTAAACCTTGAATGGTAAGAAAATTCCAATACATTAGTGCATATTTCAACAATTCCCTAAGCTCAGACCATTCTCCTGTGGGGATAAAGGGCATATCACTATATTAGAGAAGGAATTCACCTTTTAGGTTTTTCAATCACTTAAGAAAAAATAAGGGTTACAGGATGCTTTGGTGAATGGTTTGAATAGGAACGTTCAAGACTACGATTCATTCAAATTCTATTATGGGTAAGGGGCTAAAGGAACTATAAAAACTCAATAAAAACTCTTCTACGTATTCAGATATCATCAGGATAAAGAATCCCTTCTAAAGATACAATAAGAACTTTGTGACAATCGTCTAGATGATTATAAAAAGATTCAAGAGAGTCAAACCATCAAAAATAAATTCATACTCTAGAACACTTAAACAAGCAAAGTGGTGAATAGGGTCGAACCACAGAGATCAATGTAGAAATTGTTTATTTGTGTGAAAACAATAAAATAAAAATAATAAAAATGAAAATGAAAATGAAAAGAATTGATTTAGGAATGATTGATTTTAGAACATGAAATCATGTCGAAGGAAATTAAAAAATAAAGATTGAAAGCAATAAAAAGAAAAGCCTAGCCAAGGTACTCCTTCGTTTGATACTATAATTCGATCATAGACTCAAACATATAAATTATAGACTCAAACATATAAATTATGTTCATTCTTATGGACAAAGTTATAGCTGACAGTGAATAGCACATATCGACCAATCCATTCCTAATTATTTGATAACCCCGAGTAAAGCTCCGCAGAATATAATCTATGGCAGCAATAGGCTCTTATGGACCTTTGTCTTAACCAACAGAATTGGAAAAGCCGCAATCTATTTAGACTAAATTATTTAATCTCATTAATTTCTTAATTGAAATTATTTCGCCACTTCGATAGACAGCAATCACGGATTAACTAATCTATTCGACAATTTATCACCAAGCCGATCAATTAACAGGCCTCATTAATCAACAAACACGGCGATAATAAATTGATTAAAGCGTAGAGATCAAACAAGCATAAGAGATAAACAAAATCAATTAAATCAAGAGAGTCTCACAAATTACATGAATCAAACGTTGGATACCTTATCTAGATTAAAAGGTTAGCCACGCATAGCAATATTAAAAGACAATGTTATTGGAGAAGTGTCGTTGTCTTCTTTCCATCCACAAAAAGCTACTGCCACTGTTCTATTCTAATTCTAAAGTTGATTGTGAAAAGTCCCACTTCCAAAGTGCTGTTGCCGTCGTCAACTCTCTAGAGCTGATTGTGAATAATAACGTTCCTCTTATAAGCTGTCGTCCCCCCTTCTTTTTATTGTTATAATAATAATCCCCACCAAAGGCTGCTGTCGCCGTCCACTCTTGTGGTAAATATAAATCTCTCCTTCCAAAAGTTGCTGCCGTCGCCCCTAGCCTCTTGGTTGTGATAAAAATATAAAATCTTCTCTCCAAAAGCTGCCATCCACTTCCTGCACTTAAGACCTAAATTTGAGCCTGTTTCAGGCTTCTTTATGGACTGAGCTATTCTTAGATTTCTTTTGAGCTTTCTCTACATCGAGATGGGTCTCTCTTCAAGTTGTCTATGGACTGGTTCATCGCTAAAAGCAATTCAAAATTGGCCCCAAGCTCTTATCATTCTCGGACTAGTTATGCTGTCTTATCTCTTGACCAATTTCGACTAACCATAAAAAGTAAAATATAGAAGTTAGACGGTTCAAAATTGGTCATCAGAAAGATCATTAGGTCAGCTTCAATTTTAGCTTTGGATCACAGAAATCCAACGGTTCGATCTTCAGATATGAATTTTTGAAGCACAAGAGGTCAAACTGTACATCTCCAACTTTACGTCAGTTTTCAAAAATTTACTGCTCTCAAATGACACTCCAAAAATTCTGAAACTTGGTGGAAACATTCTTTAATGAGTCAATATTATGCCTACCAAATCTTAGAATTTTCTAATGCACCAATTCCGAGATAAAAATTCCCAAAAGTCTAAAGGTCAAATCTGCCAGAAACTGAAAAACAGTGTTAATTTCAACCTATTAAGGACTTTTTGTATTTTATGTGTATAAAGCTCTAATAATTATAAAACATGATAAATAGGCCATAGATATCCATAAAACACATGCAAGATACTAAATATATGGTTCTAAAAATATATAAAAATATGATTGCATCAGTTAATGTGCCAATTAAAGATAAGGCTAGATTTTGAACTCGTAAGGGCGAAATTGCAACAAACATGTTAGGTGTGTGCTCACCTGACATGCAATTTGTTTATGTTCTCCTTGGTTGGAAAGGGTCAGTAGCTGATGGTCAAGTTCTTCGTGATGCAATTACTAGGAGACATGGAGTAAAAGTGCCTCATGGTAAGCTTTCCTATATGATATAGGAAGGTTGTTTGGAATTTTGTATATGAGAAAATGTGATTTGTATAACTTATCTAGTGTTTTTTCTATAGGTTGCTATTACCTAGTCGACGTAAGTTATACAAATTGTGAGGGCTTCCTTGTACCTTTTAGGGGTCAAAGGTACCATTTGAACGAATGGCGTCAAGGTTATCAATCAAGAACTCCAGAGGAATTTTTTAATATGAAACATGCGACTGCACGCAATGTAATTGAGAAGTGTTTTGGGTTACTAAAAATTAGGTGGGCTATTCTTAAGAATCCATCATTTTATCCAATAAAGACACACAATCGAATTATTTTAGCTTGTTGTTTGCTTCATAATTTTATTAGGCAGGAGATGAGTTTTGATCCAATTGAGAGTGATTTAGGGGATTATTTTCACACCAATCCAGTTGTTGAGGAGGAGTCTATCACTACTATTGACCCAACTAACGCTTAGAAAATTTGGAGAATTGGATTGGCACGTGAAATGTTCAGTGAATGGCGAACATCTAGGTAAAATGAGAATTGACATTTTTTTTAGGTTTTCTATTTTGTTTTCAGTGTTAGGAGGTTTTATATTATTGTTTATGTACGTTGTACTCTTTGTTGTTTATATTGTACGTTGTTATTATAGACTATATTGTTCTCGTTAGTTGTTTATGCTTAATGTTAATTGGTATGAAAAATTTTATGAATGTTTTTATTTTTCCTTTATTATGATGATTATTTTTAATTTATTAATATTGATTTAATTTGGTAGATAAGTATGTCGATGAATTTCCCCTCAACTATTGACACTCAAAGTTCAAAACGAACAAAACGAAAGTGGACTTATGATGAGGATGTTATCCTAGTTTTCTGCATGTTTGATTTGCATAATATGGGAACGTACAATGTTGATACTGGATTTAAAGCTGGGTATCTCAATGAATTAGAAAGAATAGTAACAACAAAGCTTCCTAATTCAAACTTAAAAGCCAAACCTCACATAGAGTCTAGGATTAAGACTTTAAAGAAAGAGTGGAGCATTGTTTATGATATGATAAGAAAAGACATTAGTGGATTTGGATGGGATACGGAAAGGAAGATCATCATTGCTGAAGATCAAGTATGGGATTCTTACCTAAGTGTAAGTATTGAACTTTTATTTTATTTTAAGTATTTTCCTTAACTACTTTCTTGTAATTTATATAAATCATTGACTTTTTTTTCATCTGGTTAAAGAGTTACAAAGATGCTGCTCAATTTCGACGGAGGAACTTTCCTTTTTATCATGAACTGGCTGGGATTTATGGAGAAGATCGTGCAACTGGAAATGACACACAAATTGTTGCGGATATTCTTGAGGAAATGAAAAGGCAAGAAGATGTAGGTAGGATAAATGAAGGTGATGAAGATTAATATGAGCATAGTTTGCATGAGATAGATGAGTCCTTCACCCAACCTCAAACCTCAAATATTGAAAGACAAGCTGAAAATATTTCAGCACGGAGGAAAAAAGGAGTAATGATACGGGGAGAAACAAGCTGTACAAATTCAGTTATTGTTGCTACCAAGATGTTGGGTGATACCATGAGTCAGAATGGAGATAAATTGTGTAAGAGTATTGGGAATGAAACATATATTCAACAAAAAGTTGAACATTTAGATAGTGCATTGAGTGAGATAGAGGGACTCACAATGATGAAAGGGACACTGCTTTAGGCAAAATTCCTGATCATCCTACACAAATGCTTGTGTTTTTCACTCTGACGTCTTCTCGAAGGCTTGGGTGGGTAAGGAGGTTTCTTGCCACACACTGAATATTATATTGATGTAGAAGTTATTTTGTTTAGTTATGTAAAATAGGGATGAAACTTATATTTTGTTCAACTAACTTTTTAGTAATTTAAAGCCTTATGTTTTATTTTGGTTTAATATCGTTCCATTGTTATTTTATATTGCAATTGCGACTATATAATGAATGTTGACATGAGTCAGACCAGAAAAATTAACTACTGCAAAGTGATAGAAAGTAAAATTAATACTAAAAATGGAATTTAATAATAATAATAATAAGAAGAAGAAGAAGAAAATTAATTTCGTATAATAATAATAATAATAATAATAATAATAATAATAATAATAATAATAATCATAATAATCATAATAATAATCATAATAATAATTTGGTCTTTTTGTTACTTATTTCTTTCTCATTTCAAGTTTATATTTTCAAACCAAACATTGGAATAGAAATTCTTTATCTATTCAATTCCTTAAACCAAATAAAGTAATACTCATTCTATTCTATTCCTCATCTTTTCTATTCTTAGGAGTAGCTATTCTATTCTTGATCTATTATATTCTTTGAACCAAACAGGCCATTAGTTTTCAACTAAGTTTAAAAAGTGTTCTAATTGATAAGAATTCCATTTTGTAATGTAAAAAAGTTTGAACTATATTGTTATATTATTCTTATATTATAGTATATGGGTATACTAATCATAGACAAAAAAAATTGGATTAATTTCATTGTTTCTTCTAATATTAAAATAGTTTTTATCAAGTTTGTTGACGCTTTTGATATAGTAAAAAGTGCTTATAGTTTATTTGAATTATTTTCTAAAATTGTAGAATAGGTTGAAATAAAATAATACTGTCTACTTTAATACATATAATGTAGCTAATTATATATGAGTCAAGTACTCGTTATAATCAAAGTTTCGGTATATTTATTAATCTTTATGTGTTGTATGAGCATATTTATTAGTCTCTATATATTTTTTATTATATATATATATATATATATATATTTGCTGCGTAGATAATTCTAATCTTGTTTTATGTGAATCTAAGATTACAAATTTCGTGTATAATTATCTTACATTTTTGTCTTTGTTAAAAAAGAATGAAGAATGGGTTGAGATTATATGTCCTCTTGTAATTAGGTAGGCAACTATATCTATAAATTTAAAAAGCGTTTATGATCTTAAATAAATAATTCAAAATTTAATGACAAGCAACCTATTTTCAAGTCATAAGCTATAAAAAAAGATAGGAAAGAAAAAGAGACATTATTATTTTGGATGATAAATTTTGAGATACTTATTTGATTGTTGTAAAGATTGTGACTTAATATTGTCGAAGATTGTCAACTCATATGAGAATCTATCTTTGGATTAAGCATATAATGATATATGGAGAGAGTTTACAAGAAAGTTGTGAATTATTTTAAAGGTAAGGAGAAATTATACAAGCCTCGTACAAATATTTTTAATTGGCGATAAGGATAAGTATTTTACTCGGATTTACTTATCATCTTACTTTCTCAATTCTTAACGTTTAAATGGCGAAGATGCATGTACGGATATTATGAGTCATTTTTTATCGTGTTTGAATGCAAAGACGAGGATTTAGAGTTTTAATAAACATATGTGAAGAGAACTTGTGAAAGAAAAAGTAACATAATGCATATGCTTTTCGTCACATTCAAATTTAAATAGTTGACATAAAATTAATAATTCAAATTCATACTAAAATATTTTTAACTCATATCATATGGAGTTAAATCAACCTATATTAAACTTCAAAATTTTTTTATTAAAATGATCCGAGCGTCCAATCTGAAATTGGGCATATTCTAAGCATATTTCAGTAGCAACAAGCCATTCTAAGTTCATTTGCACGTCTTTGACTAAAACCATCCCTAAGGCCTTTGCTATTCCACAAATCTCTATCTGCTTTACCAGTCCTATTTCATTTTAACCATTTATTTATATAAAACTTATAAAAATAAATAGTTAAAATTAAGTGAAATAAGATAAGCCATTGATTTATATAGGACCTACGTAAATAAATGGTTAAAATAAAGTAGAATAGGATAGAAGAGATAGGATCTTTTCCAACAGACCTAAATAAATAAATAGTTAAAATAAAGTAAAATATGATAGAAGAGACATAGTTAAAATAAAGTAAAATATGATAAAGGAGACAAAATCTATTGTTCCAACTATATCTTATTAATCTCAACTATTTATTTATATAAAATCTACATAAATAAATTGTTAAGATTAATAAGACAAAAACCAAGATAAGAGAGGACAAAATATCATGTCCCAAAGATACACCTTTGCTTTGAGACAATTATCTCTATTATGTCCACCGCAACTAAACATCTCACTGTCTCCAATTCTTGTTCTGTTTTATCCTATCCTATCTCGTCCTGTCTCTACATATTAAACCTCTACAAAAATAGGTTTATGTCATATAGAGCAGTACGCACGCGGTATTCTTTAGTAAAAGGCGACAGAATAGTTCGCTTTGTGCTCACTGCATGACTCCTGACTTCATCAATAGAGTAGCCAACCTCTCTATAGTCGGGCTGCTCGTAACATTGTTGCTTTCAATCGATATGGGGAGTGGAAAGGTCGTGAAATTGGGCTTCAAATCACGTGTATGCCGTTTTTCCAGTGCCTCTGCCCCAAAACCATCCACCCCATCTAATTTTTCTCTCTCCTAATTATTGCATGGTTGGATGTTGTTTGGAACATGTGAGCACAATAAAAACGGCGTAGATGATTTGAATCCGTGAAATTGTCCCATTAATTAATAATCCCTAAAAGTACGCCACCAATCAATAATTTAATTAATTATTAATACATATACGCATTGATTTATAAATCATCTTATAGTCAAATTGTATATATTTTACAGTCACATATCCTTTAGATTTATAAATCCTTCTTTTATAAATCAAATAAGAAAAATGACCTCATTTAGATAAAACATTATGAAAAGTAATAATTTTTTTCATTAATTGAAGAATATATTTTGAAGGTTACATGATTCCGAAAATAGGTTTCAATATTGACAGGGAAAAATGTACAAGTTACTATTGGTGATTCATGTTTCATTCTCAACGTCACTGTTTTAATTTTAGACTTTCAAAGGCTTACAAATATTCATGATGAGGCATTTTCATTATACTAGAGAGAAAACTTTATTCTTGTCAAATGAAATTATGCTTTTCATAAATGTGAGGGATAACAAATACTAGTAAAGCTATAAATGTTAATAACGGAACTTTTACATTTAAAGTGCATGCGTTTCAAAAACAATAAATACATGTATATCTTAAAGAGAAATTGTTCTTTGGTTACCCACAAAGGATAAAAAGATTTATAATTGACTGAGAAATTTCAAATGAAGATTTGAAAAATACATTATTTTGATAATTGAACAATAAGCCTTTTATATTAATCAAACAAAATTTAATTTTGTTAATCTCAAAAGATAATTAAATGAACTAATTAGAAATACAATTTGATTCAATAAAATAAACTAAAATAAATTAAAAAAACAATGGCTAGAATAATAGCATTCAGGTGTTCCTAACATCTATATCCCTGACAATGACGTCAAAAACTTGATTGTTTATTTCTATACCAATATAATTTTACTGTAAGCACATAACATAGTTATAGCTAGTACCTATAAGTACCGGTCGATCCCACGAAGACATTGATTATTAATAATTACCTTTCGCCTATTATCTATCCTAAATATTGATTTTGGTTTTTATTAAAGAATAAAAACTTAAACAATTAAAATAAAGTAGGCAACAATATAAGTCACTTAGAAAACAATCAATATCAAGAATTAGTGTCTAGGTTATGAATCCCCCTAAAACTCTTAAATAATTGACGTTTTATTATGTAATTATTTTATTGACTATTAGACCGTGAAAATTCATATTGTATACTAATTGCTCTCTCGAGTCTACTAACAACTAATCATAAGTTTATCAATCGTATTACTTAGGTTAAAGTTTATAGTGTCAACTTTGTCGAATGATCTTTTCATTGAGAGTCTTCTCCTTAAATAGGGAATAACCTTGATTATACATACCTAAATATTAGCTAGAGGATTATCCTAGAAATGGAAAACTTTATACTCCTTAAATAGACAGATTGACTAGCTAGCTGTAAATCTAATTAGAGAAAGCTATTTACATAATAATTACAAATATATGTAACGGCTATATACGAAAGTAGTAATTACAAAGAACTAATGACTATACTAACATCCCCCCTCAAATTGATGCTGCACGATCAAGAAGCATCAATTTGCCAACAAGAAATGGATGGCATTGTCTAGTTAAAGATTTGGTAAATACATCAGCAATTTAAAGAGCAGTAGAAACATGAGGTAGCGAAATGACACCTTGATCTACAGCTTCCCGAATAGAATGATAGTCTACCTCAATATGTTTAGTACGCTCATGGAAAACTAGATTCATAGCAATTTGAATAGCACTGGTGTTGTCTACATAGAGAGGAGTAGAACGTGACTGAGGAAAACCAATTTCAGCAAGTAACCCACGAAGCCAAACAATCTCAAAACAAGTAGCAAACATAGCCTGATATTCAGACTCAGTAGAAGATTTTGAAATTCGGCTCTGTTTCTTACTCTTCCAAGATATCAATGAATCTCCGGGAAACATACACTAACCAGTGATAGAACGACAAGTATCTAGACATCCAGCCCAATCAACATCACTGAAAGCCACAAGCTAAATAGGAGAACCGACAGGAAAGAATAAGCCACGATTGGGAGAGCCTAAAAGATATTTAATAATGCGACGAACGGCCACCAAATGTAGATGACGAGGAGTATGCATGAATTGACTAACTTGTTGTACTGCAAAAGAAATATCAGGTCTGGTAATAGTAAGATAATTCAAGCTGCCAACTAACTGGCGAAATAAAGTTGGATCAGAAAGAAGATCGCCTTCCTCGCGACTATACTTGACATTCAATTCTAATGGAGTGTCAACAGGAGATGAATCTTGAAGACCTGCCAAAGTTATCAAATCCTGAATATATTTATGCTGGTGTAAAAATACACCAGAAGAATCAGAAAGAACTTCCAATCCTAAGAAATATGTAAGAGTGCCAAGATCCTTCATATGAAAAGAATCATGAAGGTATTGCTGAAGCTGGTGGATCAATGAGGAGTCAGTTCCAGTGATAACTATATCATCTACATAAACAAGTAGAAGAACAATACCTGTAGATGTCTTACAGAAAAAAAGAGAGGAGTCATACTTGCTTTGTACAAAAGAGAACTGAAGCAAGGTGGAGCGAAATTTGTCAAACCACGCTCTTGGTGCTTGTTTAAGGCCATACAGAGATTTTTTTAATTTGCACACTGCTGAAGTAGAAACAAACAAGCCTGGTGGAGGTGTCATATAAATGTCCTCTTTAAGATCGCCATGGAAGAAAGCATTTTTTACGTCCATTTGATGGAGAGGCCATCTTTGAGAAGCCGCAATGGCCATAACAATACGCACCGTAGTCATTTTTGCGACTGGGGCAAAAGTCTCCTCGTAATCTACCCCATACTCTTGCTTGTTACCAAGAGCAACTAGTCGGGCTTTGTATCGATCGAGAGTTCCATCAGAACGAAGTTTGACTGAGTAAACCCATTTACATCCAATGGGCTTAATAGTAGAAGGGCAAGAAACAATATCCCAAGTGTGATTCTCCTGAAGTGCCTGAAGTTCATCTTGCATAGCTTGCTGCCAACACTCATGCTTTGAAGCTTGTGAATAACATGAAGGAACAGATATATCAGATAAAGTAGCAGAAAACCCATACCAGTCAGGAGGTCGAGATACTCTACTAGATCGTCGAAGGACAGGCTCTGAAGGAGCAGACGCAGAACTAATCGCAGAGACAGGTGATGGATCAGGCGCAGGTGACGACTCAGTCTCGAGAGGAGGCAAAGTCGGTGGACGTCTTTCATACACAAACCCAGGTTTAAAACGAATAGGAGGAATGGATAAATCTTTAAAGGTAGGTAGAATAGAAGGGACAAAAGAAGACTTATCACTCATAGGAAAGAAATATTGATTTTCAAAGAAAATAACATTTCGAGAAACACGAAATTTGTTAGTACTAGGATCATAACAAAAAAATTCCTTTTGAGAAAGACTATAACCCATAAAGGCACATTTAACAGATTGAGCAAAAAGTTTATGGCGTTCATGAGGAGGCAAATGAGGAAAGCAGACACAACCAAATGGATGTAAATTATGATAGCTAGGATGCTGATGATAAACACGAAAATAGGGAGAGTTAAGATTTAATACTTGAGATGGCAATCTATTAATTAAATAAATTGTAGTAGCCAACGTTTCAACCCAAAATTTAGATGGCACAGATGACTCGAGCAATAAGGTTCTAGTAACATCTAGTAAAAGTCGATTTTTACGCTTCGCAACCTCATTTTGTTGCGGGATATATGGACAAGAGTGTTGTGAGACAATGCCTTTGTCCTGCAGAAAATTATGAAATTCATGACACATATATTCCCCACCAAAATCAGTTCGCAATATTTTAATACAAGTGAAAAATTGTGTCTTAATAGAAGCTAAAAAATCCTTAAAAACAGAGAAGACATCAGATTTGGAACGACGAAAATATACCCAAAGGATGCCCACATACCGCAATTTGTGAAGATATCAGCATCAATCTTGTCCGTCTAGAGGAACTTACTAACTTGTTCAAAGCTGACTTACTTTTTTGTGAATCTGGAGGTGGTGATTTGCCAATTCTTGCCTTAACTGATATCAAGGGTTTGATGTGATGTTCTTAAATATGTTTCTATATTAGCTCAGAATATTTATTGCTGAAGATTGATTGTGATAAGTTGAATTTGCTTCGATACAGATAATGTAGCAGCCAACTTCAGGAGGGGATACATAGATACAAATCAATATAGTAGAGTGATGTGAGCTTTCCGGCGAGTGAGTCTTCCTAACGGTGGAGATGGTCCACTCCTCAGCTATGGCTTCTTCCTCTTCCCCGATTCCTTGTTCTCCTCTGTCCCTTGATCCTTCTTCTTCAACTTTCACTAAAAGCCCTAATTCCCACAATCGTCTCCATCCCCCCCCCTTCCGAAAACTCGAACCCTAACACTCCAATTCTCTAGCCTTCGCCTGGTCCCCTCCAAAATCCCCCCCTCCCCCTCTCGTTTCAGTCTCCTCCCTCCATTCTTTCTTCGTCCCCTCATGTTTTTGCCCTTCC
>JAOTBA010029315.1:0-17302 GCA_025629845.1 Erythroxylum squamatum
CAAAAAGTTTGGTCTTGAGAAAGCTAGACATGCACGAACACCCATGAGTAGCTCAATGAAGTTGAATAAAGATGAGATTGGGAAAAGCGTTGATGAAAGCTTATATCGAAGCATGATTGGTAGCTTATTGTACTTAACTGCAAGTAGGCCAGATATTTGCTACAGTGTTGGTGTATGTACTCGATATCAATCAAATCCAAAAGAAACACATATGACAGCTGTCAAAAGAATCTTCAGATATGTGAGTAGAATGTCAGATTTTAGGATTTGGTATACATCGGATTCTACATCTTATCTAGCCAGATACAGTGATGCGGATTGGGTTGGAAACTTAGATGATCGCAAAAGCACTTCAGGAGGCTGTTTCTTTTTGGGAAATAATTTGATCTCGTGGTACAGCAAGAAGCAGAATTCAATCTCACTTTCAACCGCTTAAGCTGAATACATAGCTGCAGGCAGTTGTTGTTCACAGTTGCTTTGGATGAAGCAAATGTTAGAAAAATATGGAATTGATCAGAAAGAATTAACAATCCTATGTGATAATAAGAGTGCGATTGATATTTCAAAGAATCCTGTTCAGCATTCGCGCACGAAGCACATTGATCTTCGACATCATTTTATTTGAGAACTTGTAGAGAGCAAGATGGTGATTTTATCTCATGTATCTACTGAGAAGCAGTTGGCGGATATTTTCACAAAACCTCTTGATGCGGTAAGGTTTAAGCAACTTAGAGGAGCCTTGGGACTATGTGTCCTCTCTCAATAATTTCTCTCTTCTATTACTTGTTTATTTGTATTAAAAAAAGAAAAGAAAAGAAAGAAAAAGAAAAGAAAAGAAAAATTCAAAAAAAAAGAAAAGGGGGAAAAACGCAGCGTCTATGTTAGGGGTTTTAAAATCCCTAATTTCTTTTGTCATTCTTCTCATTCTTCTAGCTTCACCGTCGGCCTTGTTCCTCCATTTTGGCTCCTCTCTTCAAATCTTCCTTGCATATTCACGTCCTCTCTTTATCTTTGGTGGGTGCTCTCCATGTTGGCCTCTTCACCGCAAGCATCTTTCTCTTTGTTAAGTCTCTAAGGTGTGGTCGACGTTTTCTTTTGGTGTGGAACTCTTAGTGGTGCTACTCACTATCATCGTGCATGCGTCACCCTTGTTCTTTGGTGGTTGTTCTTCATCTGGTAATAGAGTTTCTCTCTTTTTCAACTGGTTGGTTATCTGTGAAGCTGAAGATGTATTTCGGTGTCACTGGGTGTTCGTGGGTTTGTGTTTTCTGGTTGAATATTTGACTGATTTTGTGAGCTATCCTTGTATTGAACTGCTTTGTGTTGAATCTGAGCTAAAGTTATTTGGAAAACTCTGATCTTATTGGTTGTTGTTCTGACTGATTATGGGTTGAGCAATTTGTGGAGAAATCTGAAACTTGGGTTTTTCTGTTGGATTCCGTACTGAGTGGGCTAATTTCTGGGTATTAGAATTTCTGTTGCTTCTGATTTTTCACTACTGCAATATGGGTAAAAAGAAAGAACAGGTGCTCTATCCAGTTTCAGAGAAACCGTCAGCAGTTCCTACGCGATGTTCCAGTCGCGTGCAGTCTCTTCCTGGCTTTGGTAGAAGCTTTACAGGAGTCGGATCATCTTCAACAGTCCCAATTGATATTCCAGATGTTCAGGATCCAAATGATCCATCTTGATGATGTTGATCGAGTAATTGAGGCTTTGATAGAAGAGTCTTCATCAGAATCTGATGCACCTCCTTCGCCTCATTCAGTCCCACAGCCGGTCCCTCCTCTAGCTCCGAGAAAGTGCTTTAAGATGAAATGTACCAAATCGGTACGACCACCTAGATGTCATCCTGCTGCCAGATTGCCAGTAGATAGAGCTGTTTCCTTCAAGTTTTTCACTTGAGCTGCTGAGAAAAAATGGCGTACCTTATCAGATACTGGGGTCGTGATGGATCGACCTATTAATCTAGAGGAATTTCGCAATCAGGGTCTGCACACTCTTCTTTCTGAACGCTCATTGCTACATGCCTCCCTGATTTCACAACATTATGACTCCGCCCTGGTAAAGGAGTTCTATTCTAATCTGACTAGTGATATTCTTAATGTGAATGCTGCTACTTTTGGTGTTGTTTATGTGAGGGGGAGAGTCATTAGTTTTGATGCACTCTGGCTGAATGTGTTTTTGAGATTTGATAATGTGGTTGGTGATTCTCTTTATGATGATAATTGGGAAATTACAACCGATCAACTTGCCACAATCTTAACTGGTGGGAAGCTCACTGCTTGGCCGTCGACTTCTGCTTTTCGATCTTTAATGCTTACACAGAAATATTTTATTCTATTCAAGATGATAGTCACCAACTGGATGCCCAGTATTCATGTGGTGACCATATATCTGGCCCAAGCCAAGCTTCTTTACGCTATCAGAACGGGAGTTCATTTTAATCTTGGTCGCCATATCATCGACTCCATGTTGGCTATTGAGAGCAAGCCTCACTCTCTCTTGTATTTTCCTTGTTTAATCTCACAGTTTTTGTATGCCAATGGAGTCCCCAGGCTTGAATCGAGTATCTTGGAAACTGCTCCTCCGATGAGCATTTCTCCAAGGATTTTTCGGCAACCACGAGTGGTGGACCTGCCATATGTTGCCTCGGGTCCTTCGGATGCTTTGGGTCCCTCTGCCGTCAATCCAACTACTTCGTTATTCTCTGAGCTTGAGCGCATTGAAGGTGTTTTGCAAGCTGCAAATGAAGCGGTTCATCAATTGAAGCACCGCGTCCTTCAGTCTCTGGGTGCTCCTTAATCTTTTTTGTCATATCTTGTCTCAAAGGGGGAGACAATTCACAGATAAGTAGTGTCATTTTTCTTATTTGGTTGGCCCCTTGTAATTTATTTGGTTTGTTTGGTGCTGTTCGGATTTGGCTTTTGGTTGGATTTGATTTTAAGCTAGCTTATGGTGACACATGTACTTGCATAGTGAATTAAGGGGGATCATTACATTTTCTGCCTTCTTGTGTGTTGGTTTAGTGGTTGAGACAAAAATGCCAAAAAAGGGGGAGATTGTTGAGATTTATTCTAAATATATCCTATCTTTATTTTTGGCATTTTTATTGGACATGGAAATTACCACAAATCTTGAAGATTTGTTTTAAAGTAGAGATTGCATATTGGAGATTGTATTCTTTTGGAAGTGGATGTTGGTTGGGTTTTGAAAAAAGCATAATTTTCGGTGTTAACTAATAATATCATATATTGTCCTTGTTGGAAAAGGAGTTGTTTAAGGAAAACCTAGGGTGAGTGCGTGAATTACTGAAATTGTTTTAGCTGATGTGCAACTTTCGTGAAGTGTTATTGTCTGCGCATATGCTCTGGTCTTTTTGGTGAGAACGACGTATGGTGAATGTCTTGATTGGCTACTGCTCTGTTTTGGCTTTTATCCTCTGTTTGAGCTAATTGCGTGGGTCTTTTTGGAGCAGCACTGTTTCACTGTTTTTATCTCTAACAAGCAGTCCAGGTGTTATGCATAGTTGTTGATTTTGTTGGGCCCTTGAAGTTGATTGATGATTACAGCACAAAGAAAACTTTGTCACAGATGAGTGCATATATTGTTGGTGTAGCAACTTGGCTATTTTGGTGAAGAATTTCAGATCTGAAATTCTTGTGTTTTTGTTTTATTTGTTTTTTCTTTTGAGTAGAAATAGTTAGGAAAATCCTCTGATGAGGTTAACACGAGTCGGTCGTGTTATTGGGCGTAAAGATCTTTCACAGGTAGTTAGGTTGTGGGTCGGTTACATAGATTGAGTCGTACGGGGTAGATCAATCTTTTGTAATTTTTGTGAACTACAGTGGAAGTAATCAATCTGGGTGAGGGCTCCGCAGACGTAGGCAAAGTGTGCCGAACTGCGTTACTAAACGTCGGTGTCTTCGTTATTTTGCATTTGTGATTTTTGATTTACTTGTGCGAAAAATAATTATTGGATAGTCTACGAATTTATTAACAACTTAGTTATTTCACATTCAAATAAAAATAGAATTATTCTCCATAGGTCCGAGTCTATTCTTACTACTGCTACTGTCTAAGTAGGTGTGCCTGGTGATAGTTGCAGTGTATGCTTCACATAACTAACGAGGACTGCAACTTAAACTAAACCAAAGTTCTAGCAATATTGTGAAAACTTCAACTTATTCATGATTTGGATGCTCACTTAGAAAGAAAAAAGTTCCTCAACTATTTTTCATGTATTCTCTAACTAATTTAGTTCATTTCTAACTTGTCTAAATGTTAATCAAGTTGATATGATCATTAGAACTAAAAGTTTGTTGTTTGGTTATAAATTAGAGGAGTTAGTTTGTACATATGAACTGTTATAACAACAAAAACATTTTCTGAATTGCATGTTACTTTTGCTTGTTTATTTGGTAAAATCATAGATGTATGGGTAAAATCATCTCCTATGTCTCTTCCCCTTGGTTTTCCACTTCAAAAATAAAGTACTTGGAGCTCTATATCATTATGCTTGAAACCTCCATATCTATGTCCATTGAGGTGTTCTTTGCTAGTGAATGGTACCAACTTTTTCACCCTAATGAGGCCTATCCATCAAACAACCTCCACAGCTACGAGCAATCCATTATATTAACGACCTTCTTTGTCTATGCTACTTTTGCTATTATTCTTGAAATTCTTAAGCCTAAGGCTCGCTATGCTCTAACACAATCTCTCCTGGCACTCGCCTTTGTTCAAGTGCTATTTCTCATCCACTTTCACGCTGCTGATCATGTGGGTATTGAAGGACAGTACCACTCGCTTTTTGAGATCACCTTAGTTGTTTCTCTAGCCACAATTCTATTAGGAATCAGATATCCGTTTCATAATCAGCTTTATTAGGTCCACATGCTTTATTTACCAAGGCTTTTGGTTTGCTTTTACTGGCTTCATGCTCTGGGCACCATCTATGGTGCCTAAAGGCTGTTCCCTATACCCGGAGGGAGGTCGTCAGATGGTTAGGTGCAATGGAGATGAAGATCTTTCAAGGGCTAAATCCCTAGCCAACATTCAGTTCAGCTGGGGCTTGATTGCTGTCACCATTATCGTGATGTCAGTCTACTTGATTCTGAACAAGTTCCACACTAAAAAGATCGAGTACTCTATACTGTCAAATGAAACATTAATGTTTGAAGAGGACTCGGATGATGTTGAAACTCCTAAAAAGTGACCAATTCCAAATTTAGTTCCTACGATATTGAATGGTGACAACTATCTTCTTTTTTGTTTGTGAAGGGTTCAAATTTGAAAGTGAGTACGAGTCTTATGTTTACTCTATACACGTGTATGTTCATAAGGTTGCTTTCGCTTGTATTATTGAATAAAAGGCTGACATATTATACTAGAGGAATCAATTATAATTTAATTTACTAGAGGAAACTACTTATTTCAATTAATAGCTTAACCTAAGTAATTGCATATGACTTTCAGTTGATTCTAATTACGATTAGCGTTTCAATAGTGAAGTTATCATCTTAACTTGCAAATTGACAATCACAACTAAAAATTTAGCAGAATACACCAAAGTTATAAGCTATTTTTAATTTAAGAAGTTTAGTCCCAAACTTTTAACCTGTGCAGCCAAAATATGAATTAAAAAATTATATTTTATTTATAAATATTTATTATATTTTATATTATCATTATCAATTTATCGAAAACAAACTCTCTGTTAAGTAAGAATAAGGTTGAATATTATTAAATTTCTTCAAATTTCACATTTTGGCAAGACTCAGTGAGTCTTATTGTTGGTGTATCGTTGCTTTACTTGTTGCCTAATATCTTTTTTGTCGTCTCTTTACAAAAATACCTCCTGTGACAGGACTCACATGTTACAAGGTCTAATCCGGTACTTCCTCTCTTAAAAGACCGCCCATTGCACGTAAAAAGAACTGATTAGAATAGTGTTTAGTGCTGAGAGTAGATAAAGATGACCAAGGAGGCTTCTTGTCAGCTTCAGTGGATGGATAGATTTGATAGTTCACAAGGGAGGTGCTTGTACCTAAAAAGAACGAGTTGCTTGTACCAATTACCAAGAACGATATGTATCATAGGAAGTGCTAATGTGGATTAGAATATATATGTCTATGCACCTTCATGATTTAATGTTTTGCATTGAAATAAGTGAACATCATCTTCTATGTAAATTTTTTTTTAATGATGAATGTCATAATATAATAAAACATAATAAATAGCTATTTACAAACTTTGGATGCTTTATTATCTACTTAAATAGCTAAAACAAAGTAAACATATTCAATTGTAATTAACTACTTCATCCACATTCTATCAAAAATATTTATATTATGATCTAATACTAATCTAGATTTTTTAAAAAATGTTAACTAATTTTATTTGAAAAAAATATACAAATTCCAATTACCTCAAGCACTTCATTAATAAGAGCCAAAACTTACTTCCTATTAGTATCGAAAGGTGACAACTTTTTCTTTAGTGAAAGGTTAAAAATTAGAATTATTAGGTATATATCAATGTTTTAAAAATTGAACCGAAAGTTAAATTGATAAAATAAGAAATTTAAGGTTTAAAAAGTTCAACAGATATTGGATTATCATAAAATCGGCTAAAGATTAAATAAAATTAAAGAATATAAAATATGATTGAAAGAGATTTTCTTTATCTATCGAAAAATTTGAAGTTTAATTAAAATTTTGTTACATAATTTTTTTTTAATTTTTTCTTTATAAGAACTTATTAATTTATATATGTAAACTGATTAATTAATAAAATGATCGATTTTTAACAACAAATGTTATTAAAGTTTCAAAAATTTTACAGTTGAATCGGTTAAATCTGTTGAGTTTTTTAATCATTAGTATATTTCAAGTATGTGTACATATATTTATTAGATTGGAGGGCATTCCTCGATTTGTTTAATTGAGCCTCTAATAACGTTTGCTTGATCATTTAGACCATACTCTAATATACTCATTAATTATTATAACTTGCACTTTTATAACATTTTGGAAGTCCTAAGTACGTGGTTAAGTTATAAATACCCCTCCATCCCTTCTGCAAGAAACTGCAGTAATGGAGTGAACGATTGGAGAAGAGAATGAGAAATTGGTTGCTCTTCGTAGATATGTATTCAATGTTGTACATGGTTTATATATACATGTTGGGTTTATTTCTCTCTATAACAGATTGTGAATCATTACTCGACAAAAAAGTAAAGCTGTACAAATAAAGGTGTGTTGTGGTGTACTGTGTCTGTTGGCTGTGCAAATGAAGGTGTGCTATGGTGTACTGTGTCTATTGCTATTTTCATGCGTTGTTCCTTTATGCTCTGTCCTTTATGCTCTGTCTTTGCTTATGCTCTATCCTTTATGCTCTGTCTTTGCTTTGTCTTTTCTCTGCTGAGCATTTGTTCCATGTGCAATGGTCTTTGGATCTGAAGCCCATTGGATCATATATTCTAACACCCCCTCCTCAAGTTGGATCATCAATGAGACCCAACTTGGAAATGTTGTTCGAAAAATTCAGTGCAGTGAGAGACTTTGTGAAGCTGTCAGCAAGTTGATGTTGCGATGGTAAGTGATGTGTTTGTATGAATCCATCTTTGACAACATTTCTAACCAAGTTACAATCAATCTCCACGTGTTTTGTCCTTTCGTGAAAGACTGGATTTTTGGATATATGTATGGCTGCCATGTTATCGCAATAAAATGGGATAGGTAGTCTTGGTTTTACCTGCAGATCTTGTAGAACATACGAAATCCACCGTAACTCGCATAAAGTGCTTGCCATGCTCCGATATTCAGCTTTGGCGGATGAGCGACTGATTGTGTGTTGTTTCTTGGTCTTCCATGATATCAGGGCATGGCCGTAGAAGATGCAATAGCCAGTTAATGACTTGCGAGAATACGCATAACCAGCCCAATCAGAATTGGAATAAGCCTTAAGTTCTGGATTTGTTTGGACTGGGTAAAATAGTTTTTTCTTTGCTAACCCGTTCAAGTATCGTAATACATGCACCATAGCATTCCAATGAGGCTGTCTTGGTGCGGTGTTGAATTGACTTAGTTGTTGGACAGCATAGGTGATATCCGGGTGTGTAAAATTCAGGTATAACAATTGTCCCACAATTCTCCTGTATTTTTCAGGATTGGGCAAAAGAGCTCCGTCATCGATTGATAACTTGATGCCTTGTGGAATGGGCACGACAACTGTTTTTAAGTCACCACATCCAGCTTCTCGAATGATCTCCTTGATGTACTTTGATTGGGACAAAAACAGCCCTCCATCGAACCTTGTAATTTTGATTCCGACGAAAAATTTTGCACTGCCCAAGTCCTTGATTGTGAATTTGTCATGTAGATGCAGTTTAATCAACTTGATGATATCCTCATCTGGTCCAACCAATAGCAAGTCATCTACATAAATTACGATTGAGATAAAGGAATCATGGTTACCTCTCGTAAACAAACAGTTGTCTGCTTCAGATTGTATGAAGCCGATATCCTTAAGCGTTGTGGTTAGCTCTTTGTTCCATTGGCGCCCGGCTTGTTTTAGGCCGTACAAGGATTTGTGGAGTTTGCAAGCCTTCCCTTCTGGTGCTCGATAACCCTGTGGAGGTTTAATGTATATCTCTTCCTCTATGGACCCATGAAGGTATGCGTTGTTGATGTCGCAATGTTCGACTGACCAATTTTGTGCGGCAGCCATGGCTAATAGTGTCCGAATCGTTGTCACCTTTGCTACCGGAGAAAAAACCTCCAAATAATCAACTCCAGCACGTTGATTAAATCCTTTTGCGACGAGCCGGGCTTTTCTTCTGTCTATTGTCCCATCAGGATTTCTTTTTATTCTATAGATCCATTTGGTTTCAAGTGCCTTCTTTCCTCGTGGAAGATCAACGACATACCATGTTGAATTATCTTCCAGCGCGTCCAACTCACAAATCATAGATTCCACCCATAACGGGTCATCTTTGGCAGTTTCATACGACAACGGTTCATGGTCAGTTGATACGTTTGCCATAAAGGTAAGGAACGATTGAGAGAAAGTGATATTAGGGAATGTATCGTTGTGGGAACAGACCTGGACTGACGACGTTGTAGCGATCGGTGTACAGGCAGCAGAGATATTTGTGACATAATCGTCCAAGTATTTTGGTCGGCGTCGATTTCGTTGGGTGAGCTGCTGGATTGTGTGAGGTTGAGTTGGTGATGGTGGCGGCAAATGGGTGTTGGGGTCTTGAGGTATGTCGGGTAGGTTAAGGTGTTGGTCTTGCTCCATTTGTGTTAATGGGTTTGGTGAGTGTAAGGGTCTTTCTGGCAGATCAGTATTGGTCATTTGGTTTTGTGTGTCAGAAATGGGTTCTTGGTGGGAGTTATTATGTGGCCCAAAGTTGAACATGGGTAAATTGCTGGGTTGGTCTTGTGTCTTAGTGGTTTTTGTCTTGTATGGGTATATTTCTTCATGAAAAAACACATATCTCGAGACAAGTACCTTGTTTGTTTGTAGGTCAAGTAATTTGTATGCTTTTCGGCTGGACACGTATCCTAGAAACAAGCACTTTTGGGCTCTAGGTTCTAATTTGTCTTTAAAGGGCTTAGTGTTTGTTGCATAACATAGACATCCGAATGTCCTTAACACATCATAACTGGGTGGTTTGTTGTATAATTTTTCATATGGTGTTTTCCAACCTATGGTTTTTGATGGTAGGCGGTTTATAATAAATGTGGATGTTAGGATGGCTTCCCCCCAGAAACTTGTCGGTAAATTGGCTTGAAACATTAGGGCCCTTGTGATTTGAAGCAAATGCTTGTGTTTACGTTCCACAACACCGTTTTGTTGCGGTGTATATGGGCAAGTCCGTTGGTGTTGTATGGCTTTACTTTGGAATAAATCAGTACAATTTTTATTTACAAACTCGGTACCGTTGTCTGTACGAACACATAGGACGGACGATGAAAATTGGTTTTGGATCATTTGTAAGAAAACCTTAAGCAACTCGTGAACTTGGTTCTTACTACTTGTTAAGTAAGTCCACGTTGCACGAGAATACTCATCTACAATGGTGAGAAAAAAATTTGACCCATCTATGTTTGGTGTCTTGTATGGTCCCCACAAGTCTAAATGTAAAAGCTCAAATGGATTTTTTGCCGTAATTTCATGTTTTGGGAAGGATTATCGTTGTTGCTTAGCTAATGGGCAAATTTCACATGAATGATTTTTGGGAGTTTTCCCGGATAAAATGGGTAAATGCGATAACTTGTTTCTAGATACGTGTCCAAGTCTAAAATGCCACAAATCAAAGTCATTGGATACATTGTAAGCTACGACATTGTTTAGGTAAAATTGGAGTGATGGACCTTGGAGTGTTTTTTTGGGGAGAAAATGTCTTGGAGTCAACTTGTAGATACCGCCCGCTGCCTCACAAATCGCTACAACGTAATTAGTCGTCGGGTCCTGCAGAAACACTTTATCAGCAATAAAAATGGCAGCTAATTTATTTTGTGTAGCGATTTTGTGAACGGATAAAAGATTGTGGTGAAATGTAGGTATACACAAAACGTTTTTAAGGTTCAAAGATGGTGATACTGTGACATCTCCTACATGTGTGACAGATCTGCTAGTTCCATCAGGTAATGTAACATGATTTATTTCATCATTTTCGGATAGATTTTTGAAGGAAATTGGGGTTTACGCACATATGGGTAGAGGCACCTGAATCGACTATCCATGAAACATTGTCGTATTCTTTACTATCAAATATGAGCGAGTTATGAGAGATACCTGAGAAGTTGTTATACGCGCCATGATTGGCTTCCATACTACTTTTACCTTTGACAAACTTCATGAGTTCCTGGACTTGCTTAGCCAGAGATTCGACATCAACCAGTGGCTTCTCCTCCATTGTCGACGGTCCCTTCGCCTCTCCTGTAAATCCTTCTACTATTGCTGCTGTAAAGTTCTGTTTCCTTTTCTTTTTTTTGTAACTCCTTGTACCACTCTGGTATACCGTGCAGCTGAAAGCATGTTTCCCTTAGGTGTCCTTTTTCATGGCAATAGTCACAGTGTTTTTCATCCATTCTTCCACTAGTCTTCTTGTTTAACCCTTCCCTGCTATAACTCTGTTTTCTAACAGTCCCATTGTTAGCCAATAACGCTATACCCATCTGTCCTATTCCGTTGGAATCAACACAAACAGATTTTTGTTTTTCAATGGTCAAAATCATAGAATACGCCTTACTGACCTATGGCAACGGATCCAACAACATAATTTGGCTAACTACATTAGCATATTCCTCCCTTAATCCTAGCAAAAAAGTTGTCAGCTTGTTGTCATTCACCACATCAGTGTTATGTTTAAATGCATCACACACGCAAGTTTTCATAGGTCTTAGACAATCCATGTCATTCCACAATTTCTTCAACCTCGTGAAATAAGTCGTAACGGAATTGTTACCTTGACGGAGATTGTTTATCTCCTGCCTTAGCTGGTACAAGTGAGGCCCGTTGCTCTCTCCGTAACGTCCCTTAAGCTCGTCTCATAGGTCCTTTGCGGTGGTTACCAGAGCCTTATGGCTCTCGAACCTATACCTCCAAAAATCCAAAATTAACTCAAAATGACCAAAGATTCAGAAGTAACCTGGCTCTGATACCATGCAAGAAACTCCAGTAATGGACTAAACGATCGGAGAAGAGAATGAGAAATTGGTTGCTCTTCGTAGATGTGTATTTAATGTTGTACATGGTTTATATATACATGTTGGGTCTATAACAGACTGAATCATTACTCGACAAAAAAGTAAAGCTGTACAAATAAAGGTGTGCTGTGGTGTACTGTGTCTGTTGGCTGTGCAAATGATGGTGTGCACTGACGGAGGGAGATAGGAGCCTAATGAGGCACTGGCCCCCCTAAGTTATGAAAAAATTAAATATTTTTTTATTTTTAATATATATATATATATATATATATATATATAAACAGAGTTATTTAGGGGTTAGTGGTGCACTGGGCCCCCTAAAATTTAAAAAAATTAAATATTTGGGCCCTCCTATCCTAAATTTCTAGCTCCGTCACTGACTATGGGTATAAGAAAAATGATAGGTCAAGAGTGACTATTAAGTGCAATAAGAAATGATGGTGGAAAATATATACAAGCCTTACACAAAAATAGGTATGCATTTAGAATAAAGCCATTCCAAGATACCTATGCTTGTGTTTGAATACTTTAACAAGAATATATATTACTAGTATATTGTTTTTGTTCCTCTCCAAGAGGAAACACAGTTTAAAGGTCAACTGTTTTTTAAATCCAATTCTCAAAAAATGCTTGAAGGAAGATTTAATTACTTTGTAATATGGGAAATGAAAGTACTAGCCTGTAGGAGTTGGAAAGCTGGTAACCTAACACCATATAAGATTAAATGCTAACAAATTGTATGTAAAATAGTAGTAGGAAGCATTATGCATGCAATTTGGGAGAAATAGAAGAATATTCCATAATTTTGTAAAGAAGGAACATTTGTAGATACAGGAACTAATAAGTAATATAAAAGAGCAAATTATGGCACACTAACTACACAAAAAGTGCAATCAAGTGCTAGTTTCGTGATGGTCCCTCTAAGTCCATGTCTTAGCTCATACCATCTGAAGTGAAAGGGATCTCGAAGTCGTTAGTATCAACATCTAAGCTATAAACTAATTCATCTTACCCAGTAATAGACAATCATGTATGTCAAAGAAGCTGCATAAAGAAGAGAGAGGAAGACAAAACTTATTGGCAAGAACCTCAAGGTAGTTTAGCATAAATCTCAACAAAGGGAAAAATGGTATTACTAAAGGAAATAGAAACTAGAAATTTGATGCTGCTACCTCATGGTGCATTAAAAAGAATAACTTGTAAAACATATAAGATTGATCAGTGAAGATGTATACATATGAGAATAACTTTTTTAATGAATTGAAGATTTTTGTTTTAGAGATGATTGTGAATTTATCATGTCTACAAGAAAGTTAGTGGGAGTATAATTGTCCTCTTTAATGGAAGTATATAGAGACATATTGCTCATACAGAACAATACTTCTAATTTCAATTGTTGAAAATATAATTGTCCAAGATCAACTCTTGTTGGATATGAAAAGTTAACTTAATTATGGAAAGTAGATCTGTAGATATGGATTGGAAGTTGTTTACTGATTGGTTATTTCTATACCAATATTAATTTTATCGCAAGTGCATCGCGTAGCTATAGCTAATACAGGCAAGTATAGGTTGATCTTACAAAGACAATGATTACTAGTAATTACATTTATCTTATTATTTAGGCTATGAGTTGATTTTGGATTTTAATAAAAAATTAAAAGTTAAAAAGTTAAAATAAAGTAGGAAACAATAATGAACGTAAATTACTTGGAAAAAAATCAATAGTAAGAATTAGTATCTAAGTAATGAATCCTCCTTAAACCATTAGAATATTTAACCTTTTATCATGCAATTGTTTTATTGATTATTGGATCGTGAAAATTTCCATCTTATGCTAATAACTCTCTCGAGACTACCAATAACTAATCTATAGGTTCACTAACCCAAATTATTCAGGTTAAAGTTTCTAGGATTGCTTTATCGATTTGTGAATTCTGCTATTAGGTTTGACCATAATCTAGAGGATTTATGTCAACATATCTCTAGGTTTGCAATAAACTCCTTTCAATTATGGTAGATCTATTTATACACATAATTTATCAATCTCTATGTTCTGAAATCAGATTATGTACTAATATTCTGGATTTAGTATAACATATATAAAAAAAATAATTAAATCACAAAAGATCAATTAAAACAATTGCATTAAATAAAATTAATCAAAACATATCATAGCACAAACTAGGGTTTATACACCTAAACACTAATATGGTGTTTAGTTAAACATAATAGAAAATGAAATCAAAGATAAACTGGAAGAAAAATGAATAGACAACAAAGACTTCGTAATTCTAAATCTCCTTTTATTTTCTATGAAATATTCTTGCAAATTTGAGGTTTGATGTTGTAATCTATTGAATCTTTTGATGGTTTCTTCACGTTCTCCACTTCTTTGGATCAACATCGCCCCTTCTGAATGTTCTTTACGTCTGGAATCAGCTTAGAAAATCTACTCTCTTTGTGTGCCTCCACTCACATCCTTTTATAGTGAAATTTAGGATTTTTAAGACATATACGATTTGATACATGGCTGTGTGTCAAACTATGTAGCTCCAAAAATACTTAAAATTGTGACTTTACAAGTTTTGAGAGACTTTCATGGCCATATGCGCGGCAATGTATCTCCTAATTGCTTCAAATCTTCATTTTATGTCATAATTTCACCTGAATTCCTACCCTTTTGGTCTATGAAGGCAATTATAACATATAAATACACCTGGAGTGAATTAAGTATCAAATATATAACAAAATTACAAAATATCAAGCAAAATACATCAAATATGGGTGTATAATATATTTAAATATGCATATATCATTTACCTATTCTAAGTCCAAATATATAGATAATGTACTAAAAATGTTTAGTATTTGAGATATTTGATACTTATAAAGTATTAAAGATATCAATTATTCTATGTATGAGTTCATATTTGAGTTCAAGGTTATATAGATATTAACTTTACAAGTAAATCCTAACTAAAGTCTATTTTACTTAGAATAATATCATTCAAGATTGGAAAGGTTCCAATGTAGCAATGGTTGCTAATTAAGCGATAAAACATTTTTTATTTAAGGGAAATGATTGATTAAACCAATAAGTTCTTTAATGAACTTGATATGGTTCTTTGCATTTTTCAAGACATTAATATATTGTGGAACATTAAAGTCATTAGGCATGTAAAAGGAGCTAAGGTCTCATAAAAAATACAAGGATATATTTAGGCAATTTTTTAATTAAGATGAAAGTTGCAAGATTTAAGTAAGTAGTCATTCTAGAGAATCTTATAGAATTCTCTCACTAAGACACTATCACAATAGTAGTATGATTTCATATGGAGATATTGTATAAGATACCTAAACGATTAGCTTAGTGCAAATGAGAGATTGTTGATTTATGCCCTTCAACTGATCAGTTGGATTTAGTTTAATGAAAAAATAATTTAAAGGTATTATTTATCTTATAAATATTTAAATTTAGATAATAAATTTCATTGGATAATTATACGTTGTAAATGAAATTATGATTAGATTATTATTAGGAGATTTATATTGCACTTATGTATTACCCCTAAATTGATCCTAGTCACTGTTTTATTAACACTGGATATTAATAAAATGTAAAATGACTAGCACATGTTATGTTTTTTCTTATGAAGGAAATAGTCAATCTCATAAGCTAAAGTATGGAGATACTTAAACAAACGTGTGGGTTCTTGTTAGAGAACAAGTTTACTGAATTGATCCCATATGAGAAATCCATTTGGAACATTACTAGTATGTTTATGGAAATTCTCATTGTGATGATTGTATAAGTGATCCTTTGACTTGAGATTTCTAAATTTATCTTGTATAGGATTATTATGTCTTAATAGTACTTATGACCTATTCTAATTATAGCTAGTTAATCGATAGTCATTGGATATATTATGAACTATATGGAGGTAGTTAAGTGATTAAGATATGATTCATCATCTTAAAGTAATTAGGGAAATGTTTTGTTATTCTCAATTAATATTAATTCATAAAATCCTTGGCCAAGGTGAAATGGCGTCTTGTAAATAGTTTACAAATTTCATTAATTAAATCAATAACAAATGGTGGAGAACTAATATTATTGAACTCAAAATAAAGTAAACATTAATTTCATACTTTATGTCTAATCAAAATATTGTATGATAAAATAATTGAATTATACAAAAAATCATGCACAGAAAGGTTAGCTAAAACCACTTTCACATTCCTAAATATTTGGGTGATCATGATTTGTTGATAGACTTCGATCTTGATTTATGGATATAAATTGTTTAATTACATAATTAAAGAAAATTTAAAGGAGTTTAATTTATCTAATCCTAATTATTAGATTTATAAGTCATATCAATTGCCAACATATTTGATAATCTAAAGGGTCACACATAAAGAACGAGTTGGAGAGTAAAGATATTTTAATCAAGTTGGACTTTATAGTAAAGTTTGAAAAACTTTATTATCAAATATGATATATTTAGCAAATAAGGATCAATATGAGATATTTAACAAATAAGAATCAATATGAGATATTCGATCTTACTTGGGTATAATTGGTATTTGATTAGAATAATTTGTAATTTTAATTAAAGTTTAATTGAAATTAGAATTAATTCCGATTAAATTGTTAAAATGTATAAAATCTATTATAAATAGACTTAAGCTCTAATGAAACCAGTACTTCTTGCTTAACTCTCCCTGCAACTGTTGCAGATTTGTCTCAACTTGTTATGTAGATACTGTTAGAGTTTGAATACTTGTGCGGCTACGGTACTTGAAATGACTAGTTTTAGAAACAGTTTGAAAAATACAACAATAATATGTTTAAACTTCGAAATAAGGGATGAATTATGATTCTTGTTTTATTATGAATTATGTGCTAATCGTTTTATAAAATTTTACGATCTTGACTATCGAAAAATTAAAATACAAAAAATGTTTTATAATTATTCTGATACGGTTGAGATCGAATCTCAGTCTCAATTTTCCAACAACAATTCCCCTAAAATGCCTTTAATTCTTAAGATTCGACTCCTTAATAACTTAATTGGTTAAAGCAATTGTAATAGTGAGTTCACTATTTAATAGTGTCGGATCGCCTATGGCCTGAGTATTCTCAATACGCAGCGGAAAAGACGATAAAACAACAATAAGTATAACCGAAAACTATAGCATGTATGAAAATACCTCTCGACGCGGATTTTCTTTTTTAGATTTGTAGACACTGCGATGCGTGAATGTCCTTTACCGGTATCCACACGAGGATGAACGATCTGGGCAGCGGATAGTGTGTGCTAGCACATCCAGAAACCTTTTCGAACGTCGCACAATCTTTCTCTCAGAAGGTGGCTAGGGTTTTCGTCTCACTTCTCACATCACTATCTAATGAGACCTAAGTTTCTCTATTTATAGAGAAAACCTAATCTTATTGAAGCCCAATAAGTTTCGGCCCATATTATGCTTATTTAATAAAAGCCCAACAACTTAATTCAATCTAGCCCAATAAATATATCCACATATATTTATTCAATGCCTAATAAATTAGGCCCAAG
>JAOTBA010029433.1:0-17266 GCA_025629845.1 Erythroxylum squamatum
CCAATTAGGAGTCAAAAAGTACATTAACAATTATGAAAAATGCAGCCAATTTATAAGGTAACTTGGGCTCGATCAATTACATTCAACATATACTAGGAAATTTTAATTCCAACTATTATATAATATAAAATATTCAAAGTACCAAAGAAATATAGAATGGCCTTGTTTGGATAGTAGCTGATCAGCTAAAAATTAACTGATTGACCAAAAATTAGATGGTTGACTTCATCTATCAGCTATTAAATGTGTTTGGTTGTTAGCTAGTTGGGTTGGCTGATTCAACCTAACTAGCTAAAACCAACAAGCCCAAACTTATATGCAAATTTGTCTACAGACCTCTCTCACTCACAAAACTTTTTCTAAATCCTCCCACGATTCTTCACTCACTGTTGACGCCTGCTATCTAAAATTTAAATTCCTATAAGAATATTCAACGAAATATTAAGATATATAATATTCATATCCTTATATTTTTTTAAGTCATGTCCTCATAAGTTATTTTACACATAAACAGCTAATACTGAACAACTAATTTTACCAAACATAAAATGACAAACACCTAAATAATCAGCTGGTCAAATCAGCTGATATAATCAGCTATCAGCTAACAGCTGATGCAATCAACTGATTGCCAAACAAGGCCAATATGACACTAATTTCCAAAATTATATTATGTATAAATCAATTATGAATTAAATAATCCCTTATGTTCCATCCTAAAATGATTTTTCCTTGGGGTTAAAGTCTATAATTATTTACTAACCCAAAATGTTGTCCCTTAATGACCTAAAAAGCCCAAAAAAATCAGCCAATCTGATTTTTGGGCTTGGAAGCCCGTGTGGAGCACACGCCAGCATGTGGAAGCTTGGAGGCAACGTCCGCGCCAGCGTCAGCCTACCAAGTGTCCTTTGCGTAGCGTCTGACACGTGCAGTGCACGCGCCAGACGCTATGCCGTTTCTAGGCTGGGCATCTTCTTCCTCGCTCTGTTTCGTTTATGTTTCAGTTCCTAAAAAAAAACTATTCTAATGCTTCCTACATTGCTTTGGTTTCTCTTCATACCAAAACCATTCCGACCATTTGTTATTTCGATTCTTTCTAACCCTTAACACATCCCAAGCCTTACCTTTCTGTTTCAAGAACCAAGCTTTTCTGTTCTTTCTCAACAAACATAAACACATCTTTATAGAAATAGAAACATTATCACAAATAAAACATGGCAATATTAGCACAGATGATAGTTCGTTCAGGTTTGTGTGTTCGGTTCTCTCTACTGTGTATGTCACTTGATCTAAACCTTAACAGAAATTCATATAATAACTGCCCTTTCGTTTTCATTTCTTGAAAATTTACAACAATTTGTATTCATCCAAGAGCAAACACAGAAACCATACATTTCGTCAAGACTTTCATGGCAATGCAACATCATTTAAACCAACAGAAATAATTCTTCACACTGTCTATACAAAACCATCATACGGAAACGACACGGTAGAAAATAAATTATGCAATATCGTTCTCTATACAGAAACATATACGGTAAACAATAAATCATGCATCGTTATCATCACAAATAGCACAAACAACCATGGTGTATGGCAAAGAACAATAATGCAACACCCATGGCTCTGATATCAATTGTTAGACATTTATCGGATCGAATGATTTTGTGCGTACTTGTATCCATAATTGTTTTTCATAAGATGTTGATTTCCTCGAAATAATTTTATTTCCTCTCATCTTCTTCCTTTAGTGACTTCTTCGATGGTTCAGAATAATACTATTCAATAAGTTTGTTCAACTTATATAGCATCACCAACCGGCATGTCGTTTGGTAATTGGAAGAGAGAGGAAAAGAGTCTTTGATCCATTTGAGATTCATTATTTAATACCCAATAACCATTATCTTGGGTGCATTTCACGGTACTCAAACTATAAGTTACATGGGACATAAAATTGTCTAACACAATATCCCTTTCATTAACTTTTAAAATTTGTTATAAGCTATAAATACAACATTTTCCTCATAAACCTTTATAAAGAGGAGAATTATTATGTTTATAACTAATTTAATTAATCAAATATCACATTCCCAGGATCTATTAAATAGAAAGATATAATACTTTTCGAAGAATGGATGCTTGAAAGACTTATAGAATCTATTTCAGTTATACCTTAGAGCCCTAATACACATATATTAGAAAAAAACAAATTGAGATGAAAAAGTAGAACTATCTTTATTGAAAACATTAAGATTAAATGTGCAATCGTCCCCTAAAGTTTCACATAAGGTTTAAGTTAGCTTTTGAATAGCTATAGTAACTATTGACTTGGTTGCTATAAGATTATTTTTTAGCAACAAAATAATTTGGTCACAGTATGCATAACTATAGCAACCATTCCAACATTACAGCGACTATGAAATTTTACATTAGCAAGTATAAATTTGGTCGCTAATAATTCTACCTTTAGTGACCAATTTAGCGACCAAATTTTAAATGGTTATTAATAATGCATTTTTAACGACCAACGTAATAACTCGTCACTAAGCACTTTTAGTAACAACCCTATAGTGAACACCTGTGATCAACCCGATTTTGGTAACTATAACTTTTAACGACCATTTTCTTACTTTTAGCAACCATTAATAATTGTTGCTAAAACTAATTTTTCTTGTAGTGAATGGAATCTAGAATTCTAGTTTTTCCCTAAAATCATTTATATTGTTGTAATTTATTTTACTAACACTCACTGTATTGTCCTTTTTTAATGCCTTTCATGGCTATTAATGAATTCTTTATTTAAATTTCAAAAAAATTGTATTTATTAATTATGCATTTAGCCTTGTTTTAGTTTGTTATTGCATGTTTTATTGTCATTGTATTTTATTCCTAATTGTGATCATCATCACCTGTGTTTTATTTTATTATCGTAATTTCATAATTAATAGTGATTGCACAAGTCAAATCTAGGGAAGATAGCCATTTAGTATTTTTATTCTTTACTTTCTCACACTTGGTTTCTTCTTAGGAATAATGATAAGGAGAATAAGAGTGACATAGTAGAGAAGAGAAAAGGAAAAACCATGTAAGCAATGTAGAGGTAAAGGGCCTTCTAAAGATCAAGTAGCCTAATCTCCATTAGTTCGAGGAGCTGCTCCAAACATACAAGGAGTTCATATTAGAATGAAGGACAAGAAATTTAAGACAGACAGATGTATAGATTGGCAAGCAATGGAGCGTGTTTGAGAATTCGCAAGTGTTGGAGAGTGGTCCTAATTCTTTGAGATAGCAAAGCCCACATACCAGGAGTTCATATTAGAATTCTGCTCCACTTTATTTTTTAAAAAGGGCCAATTCAACTAGAACTAGTGAAAAACCATTCAATTCAGGATGCTAGGTGACAGGATACAGATGAGACAAACTAATTTTTAATGATGATGGGCCTTTATGATCACGATTTTATGGAAACTCGACATTATTTGAAGTAGTGAAGAGGACTATGATCCTTGTAAGTCCAAGACATCTACATTAAGCTACCTCGCACTCAAGTACATTCATGTTATCCTTTTTCATACACTAAGTGGGGCATTGTGATAGCTTTAGAGTTATGGAACAATAGATGTTTTTATTTATATATTTCAAAAGAGTAGATGTCTATTCATCTAGGGCACATACTGGCCTAGTATTTTAAGCATTCACTCTCTTATACTTTATAAATAAAAGGAATCAATATGAGGATAAAAAGGTGGGAACGATCTATAATAGGTCATTTGTGACTCGTTTGGGACTTGTTTAGCTAGGAGGATGGAAGTCTTTGGTAGATTACCATTGATGAGACTACTCAACACCATGATCTTTTTGAGTCTAGATATAATGAAGAACACACATATGGTGGCTCAAAATCAGGGACTAATAGGTGATATCTATAGATTGTTTGGAGTTTAGGATGAATAGGCAGCTACTAGAGTGGAAGGGAATTGCTCCAATATATATGAGCAACAATCAGGACTGGACTCCCCTCAACAACCATTAAGAGAGGCAGAGCATATGATTCCTCGAATAGTGCAAGTTCTCTTAAGAGATCGTCAACACCTCCACATCAGTACTACTTGAAGATTGCCCAATTGGAGAAATACATGGGATAGATCTTAGGAACATAATGTTCTAATCAGGATAGACAGTGAGAGCTAAAGGAGGATGTGGCATAGTTGGAGACACAAGACAAATTAATGAAGGAGGTGTTTGTCAGGAAGGCAAGACACTTAATGGTCATAATACCACCTCCACCGATTAGAGCTACTATGTCATCATCAACTCTCCAACAATCAAATGCTCAAGCTATTTAAAGGGAAACACATGAAGATACGTAAGCAATGGACATTCCCAATACGGATTGATGGATACAGAGGAGAATTAGAGTGCTTTATAGGTTATTTTTTGTCTCTTTCATTTTTATTTTCCTTTTTGTGTATTATTATTTTTAGTTATTATTTTGTTTGTCTTAATAGTTAGTAAGGAGTTAGCCTTGTTAAACTTTTAATTTGCATTTTTATTATCATTTATTTTCTTTTACCCTTTTCCCCTTTTTTATTCTAAAAGAAAAAATGTACTTAATTTAGGATGGAAATTAATATGAGTTCAAAATTCTATAAATTATTATTTGTGAAAGCATCACATCAATATTCCTTTCCCAATTTGTTTTTCTTTAGTTGTATATTTTTTGTGCTTTTATTATATACATTGGGAATAATGTACATCTTTAAATGTGGGAACGGTGTATATCAAATTCTGAATAATTTTTGAAGAAAATTTATTTCTTTAATTACCAAGCTTATCGTAATCTTTATTATTCATTCTTGTTAACTAACATCCTAATTTAGTTAAGAAAATGTTTGAGACACTTTAGGTTATTATTGATTATTGAGTTGAGTTAGTATGGGAAAGGATGAAGGCTGGAGTAGGATTGCTTTTATGAGCAATATTTTTAGTTTTCAATGAGATAGTTAATCTAAATGAAAATTGCATCTTATTTATACACATGAAGCCTAATTATGAGCTTTTAAGCCTAAGAGTAATTAATCATTATATTATGCTCTTTTAATCTTTGTTGTGCTTTTTATAATGCATAGTTGGATGATTCTAGAACTTGCTTTTATTACTATTTTGAGAACACATTCTCATACCAGAGGGATTAAAATGATGAAGGTAATTATATTTAATTAGTTGTTTTAGCGATTTTTCTTTAATTACCTACTGTGTTTTATCCCTTAGGAGTAACCAATTCTGATATTTAACCTTTTCTTTGATTGATAATATCCATATTGTAAGACAATTACAATATTTTTCTTGAAAAATTTTCATATATTTTTTAACCCTGAAGGATTTAAATTTACTTGATTGTATAAAAGTTGGATTATATTAAAGAATTTTAAAGAGAAGGTTTTTTGTGTTTATAATTGTTGGTGTATACTAACCATTAAATTTAGTTCTTCTCAAGTGCAGTGATGTTATATTTATTTTCTCTCTAAGGTGGCAAAAATTCCAAGTTTGAAGAAAAAATAAAAAGAAAAGAAAGCTTGTAGAGTGAGAAGAATTATTGTTGTGCTAGTTAAAAGTTTTTTGAAGGACCTCCACTGTGAAGAATCAAGTTTTATGTATTCTTCTTTATGTAAATTTCCTTTACCTTTTTTACCTTTTAATTATCCTTTTCATACTTTTACCTGAGCCTTATTATAGAATGTTTAAAAGACCTTTTTATTTTTATTTCTATTTTATTTATTACTAGTGGAGGTATACTTTCCAACCAAAACACTTTGAGCAAATTGAGTGAATCTTTTGTGAGCATGTGAAACTTTATGCTTTTGATTGTAGAAAGATTGTCAATTTAATTGCTATTGATATAGTTTTACAGAAGTTTGTTATAAGATTGCTAGAGTCTAATTGTATGTTGATTTGATTCGTTAGATATCATAATTTAGGGCACGGATGGACATGTTAAGAAAAGGGATGGATGTTTTTAAACTTAGTGATTTAGATTATTATTTTCTTGAGGATAAGCAAATGTTGAAGTGTGGAGAAGTTCGATAAATACTTAATAGAGTATATTTTTTTAATCCCATGTTTAGTGTACTTTATTTGTTTATTTGAGAGTTTTTATTATTTTTTGTACTTTTTTAGGTATTTATTTCCTTCATGGATCAAAAGATGACGTTAGACAAAACTGAGTTTGAAAACTAAGGAATTAAAGCTATTTCAGAAAGACATGCTTATGCTGGTGAAGGACAAGCTTGTACGAGAGACTGTGTAAGTCCTTATAATTGTGTACGGGTTGAATGACAATGTTTCCCCATATGGTGATGGACACATCTATATCTACAGACTATGTAGGTTGTTGGAGCCATGTTTCTATATGATTTTTAAGTTTTAAAGTGATATTAAGGGATAAAGTCACTGCACACGGTAGTAAGGATGATATGTCTGAGGAAGAAACCAAAATTCGAAGTATAAAAGGAAAACAAGAAGGGTAATTAAAGGAGTTTGAGTTTTAAACACAATGCTAATCCTTAGAGTGATAGAGATGAAAAGATTGACTCTAAGATCTGAGTAGAGAGCATATTTCCTTTAAATTTTTATTGGATTTTATTATAGAAAAAGGGGATATAGATAATGAATTATCTTGTTTTTAATTCTTCTTCTAAATATTTTGATATGTTTTATGTTTTTCTGAACTAAATTTGTTTAGTGTGTAAGTGGGAAGAATTTTGTGATTTTACTCTATATTTAATGAAATTTGATTATTGATTCATTAGATTTAATTGTTAGTTTTAATTTTATCTCGAATAAATATTTCCAAGATACTGGTTCATGTATGATTTTCCACGCATTAAAGATTGAGAAATCATTTATATGAATAGATCTAGCATAATTGAATGAAGTTGTATGCAAACCTAGAGATAGTTCGACATAAATCTTTCAAATTAAGGTTAAAGCTAATAGTGAAATTCACAAATTAATTAAAGCAATCTTAGGGTTTTAACTAAAAAGTGATTTCAATTATTTAACTTAAGATTAGTGTTAAAAATGTTGAGAAAGATATTGACATAATATAAGAATTTCCAAGAGCCAATGATCTTTAATTAAATTGCATGAATAAAGGTCAAGAGCTTAAGAAATCTTAAGGGGATTCACTACCTAGTTACTATTATTTGAATTGGTTAACTTTTGAGTAATTTGCATTCTTGGTAATTATTTATATTGAACCTTAATTTAGCTTTATCATTTTTAATAAGCCATCACCTTATTTTTATATTAGATAATAGAAAAGAGGTAATTACTAGTACTTGTAACCCTTATAAGATTAACGCTTGATATTTATTGTCTTATACTATAGTTCGACAGGTGCATTTGCCTTTGAGGATCTGCAAGGTAGGGATTTTGCATATCATCTAGTTCCCTTTTCTCTAAATCACTCTCATTCGTGAACTTTTTATTATATCTCATAGTCAACCTTATTATTTTGGCAATGTGATGTAATATATTTTATTTCAAATGACAAAAACACTTAATATCTTTATTTCAATAGGGCCTTTATTACAAAGATCCTATTTGGTCAAATATGCTTCTTTTTTCTTTAAAAGGTCTCTTATCCTCCTTTTTTCAAACAAGCCTCCAATAGTTACTAATACCAGTGGGAAACCCTGATATTACTTTGCATTTGAGTTGCCTCTCTATTTTTATTGTCATATGTGCCATCTTTTCCAAATCTTCATAATGATGTAACAATAATGTTATTGGAAATTTCTCTATTCAATCTATTTAAGGACCATGTTATAATTGCTTCTCTATCATCCTCTATATTGGCTTGGATTATGACAATTTCTATCTTCTTATGATATTATTCTACATTTTTTATCTTTAGGTAAGACTTTCCAATTTTTAGTACAAATCTCTATAATAATGGCTTACCATAAATCTTTTCCTTGTAAAATCTTTCAATTTTTTAAAGTATCTATAAGTCACTTGTGATTTTTTTCCTATTGTTGAAAAATTCATCCCATCGAATGAAGGTATAATCGATAAACTCTACTACCACTAGCTTTATCTTCTTCTCTTTAGGTAATTATAACAATCAAAGATTAATTATACCTTTGTCTCCTACTCTAAATAAACTTTAAGATCATTCCTACCCTTAAAGTAAGGTATAATAATCTTGATGTTGCAAAGATTCTTATCTACTCCCTCTCGACGTCTAAGCTCCCTTTTGTGCTCCTAATCATGCCTAACTCCTCTCTTAGTCGTAAACATGTCCCATCTGCATCAAATTTTAGATCAATATCAACAAAACATATATCATCAATCAAATTTAGTTATTAGATTATTGATTGGTTTATTTTTATACCAATATTAATTTTGCTATAAGTGCACGGCATAGTTATAGCTAGTACCGACAAGTACAGGTCGATCCTACGAAGACAGTGATTACTAGTAATTACCTTAGTTCAGACATATTAAGAAGAGTCATCTCGATTGCCTAGTAAGAAGATGTGAGAAGATTGTACTTAAGGATTATAAGAGAAAAAGAGGAAGAATTGAGAAGAACTGGGGGGAGGTAATAAGGAATGATATGGCCTAACTAAAGCTTAGTGAGGAATTAGTCCTTAATAGGAAACTTTAACAAAATAGGATATAAGTAAAGGATCTTGCTTAGAGAGTTCTTACTTTTTTTTCTTATATACTTTATTCCTTTTCTTTTGATCCTTGTATCTTGTATTTAGCCTAAACACTTTTACTTCTCCTTAGACATTTTAGTTAAGAAATTTTTTTCTCTCCTTCTGTTGATTGTTTATTTTATTTATTTATTTATCTTCTTCCATGTTTGTTTATTTACTTACTTATTTTAGCTTTTATTTTATTTTGATTCTTTACCTCTTTTATTAGCATTTTATTATTTTATTTTTAGTTTTAGTCTTATTATCCTTTGTTTTTGTTTTTATTTTATTCTATTATTATTATTTAATTGTTTTGTTCTTATCTTAGTTTATTGCTATTTTTCATACTATTATTTCATTTATTTTATAATTATTATTATTTTGTTGCCTTTAAACAATTCTTTTCAAAAAAAATTATTTTTCTTTTTTTGTGGGTCCATTGAAAATAGCCTCTCTATTAATTAAGAGTAAGAGACCCCGCATCTCGGTGAGATTTCTACTGAGATAGTTGTGTTGTTGTTGTTTTATTGTTAATGTTGTTGTAGCCTTTTTTCTATTCATAATCCAAAAATTAGAGAGGACCACTCCTTACTTATCCAATAGTTAAGTAATTAATACCAGGAACACAAAAAAAATTTCTTGTGACATGTACCAAACCACATTGCTAATGGATTACATCATCAGTTATGATAATCAGACTGATGGCACCTTACCTAAACCTTTGTAGAGTAGGTCTAGGAAGTTTAAACCTATAGTCCAAATACAGTTCAACCCATTAGAATGAGGATGAATATTATGACTTAAGATGTAAGCCACTAGTTGAGGTTGTACAAATAGGTGTTTACATAACAAGTGCAACCATCTAACTAACAAGGTTAACCATAATCTAAACATATGCAATGAATCCCTTTGGTTGCACCTGTCATGCCTTAATGGCCTTCTACTGTGAAAACTCAATCTTCAATCCTCTGATGGTTGCTTGAGATGCTCCTTAATTGTCTCTTATCAAATCACAACCTTAATGAATTGGACATAAGAGTAAATGGCCAAAGGTTTTGTCTTAGTCTTCCCCTCAATATTTTACCATAAAACTCCTTTTTGCCTCCGAGTACAACCTAAACTCATATAAAATCAAATTTTAACCAAGAAACCATATTAGCTAAAATATAACAGCTAATGGAATGTCTTAGAAAATTCACCCCATAGAAACATACTATTTAAACTTGGCATTATCTTGAGTTACAAAAATTAAGATGTCACACTTAACCAAACATGGTAATTAAGGTTGTGAAATCTCCCTCAATTCTATACAAGTTTGGTGAGTTAAAACTCCAAGAAATCTAAAAAAAATTATTTACAAAAGAAAATAAAAATTAATAAATAAAATTAAAAATAAAGAATGTAAAATGAAAAGAATCATTAGTTTTCCTCCTAACAAACTCTTCTTTAAAGTTATTTTATCTTGAATTCCCTTTAAACTATTTACTTATCTAAGATTGCCATATAAATGAGCTTGATTTCCTTCCTATATACAACACAAAGGAGATGAGCAGTTAGTATGATATATTTTATCATCGTTTAGATATGCATAATGCTAATGAGGAGGCAGTGTCATTAGCTTCATAGAAGGGGCTTCTTTGGAAGAAGGTAGAGGTTGTGTCCTTTTACCCTCAAAACACCATCCTTACTTGTACACACCTCCTCTTTTTCCTTAAGTCCTAATATTATACATATCTTTAATGACTCATCACCATTATCCTTAGGATCTTTATACACATTAGGGTTTATTGAGTCTATTTTTGATAAATTTCGTGTACTTTGGCATGTTCTCCAAAGGTTCACAAAAGGACACGTTAATTTGCAATTTCTTTAACTTCTTTAAAAACTTTACAAATTAAACATCCATTTGATTCTTCTTCGACCTTTATGGGGAATGGGATCTTTGAAACATATGGAGGGGGTGGGATATATGGTGGTTCATCCTTATTACCTTCCTTCTTATCCTCCTTCTCTTGGTGTTTCAAGGTTTTGTAGATGTGGAACTATTGGATCTTGAATTTTCTAAATTGCTTAAATAGTTATTTATGTTTGTTTGTTGGTTTAGAATTTTTTTATTTTAGAATTGGATAATTAATTAGAATTTGAGAGAAGGATTAGAAATTGAAATTAAAATGAAGTGTTAGGATTAAGTTAGAATTAAGTTGGCTTAAGTGGTTTGAAGGGGTTAGAGCCATATAAGACAAAATAAGGGCAAAATGGGAAAGGTCATGTTAGTGAAGGGCAAAATGGGAAGTAAAGGAGGAACAAAAAGGGAAAAAATTAGAAGAGAAGAGGGAGAGTGTCGTGGAAGCTTGGAGAGGAAGAGAGAAAACGTGAGGGAGAAGAGAAGAAGAAGAAGAAAACCGAAAAAGCTAGGGAAAAGGAGGAAAATTTCGTGGAAAGAAGAAGAATCAAGCTTTCCAAGGTAAGTTCTTCATCTTCTTCTTGCTTTAGTAGAAGGAAATGGGTTGTTGTGTTGTAATGAAGAAGTTCTAGAGAGAGAAAGGGGTTTGTGTTAGAAGAAGAAGATTTGAGAGAATCTACTTGATTTTTGGGTTTCTAAACTAGGTTTGGAGTTTTCTAACCTATATGGACTATGGGTAGGTTAAATTGGAGCTTGATTAATGTTAGTTTCATTTTGTTAAGATTATGAAAATTTGGGGGAAATTTTCCAATTGAATTGGAATTAATGGAAATTTTGGTTGTGTGAGGAAATCAAGAACCTACCCAAGAGCAAGAGGAAGGACACCATTGACTTGGAATTTTCCATGAGTACAAGGTGGATAATTTATTTATAGTTGTTGAGTAATATGAGCAAAATGCCTTGTATGTGTATTGTGTGCTAAATGGCTTGTTTTGAATTGCTACGATGTGGAAATTGCATTATGGTGTGTTTTATGTCATGTTATGCATTGACAAATATATGACATTGTGATATGATTGTCATGCCATTGAATTTAAGTCATGGCATTTTGATTAAATGGAAAGAAGAAAAGTATGAGAATATGGAATTATGAATGATTGTTTTGAGCATGAAAATTTGGTTGTGTTTGGGCGAGAGAGGAACCGTTTCGTAGTCACGTGCACGTTGACGTTAAGCCTTCTCCCGGCTGCTCGCTTGTGGCCCACGAGATCCAAAAAGTGGACTCGTTTTGTTCACGGAGTAAACTTCGATTTCTCTATTTTGTTCACGGAACCCTCGAGCCAAATTGTGTGTGCATTTGCATTTGGATGTGTTAAAAATATGATGCAAATTATGTTATATGATTGGATGATAAATGACTTCAAATGTGTTGAATAGAATGATGAATTGAATTATGAGATTGTGTATGGAAATTGTGAATGCGAAGCTTCATTGTTTGTTTATATGGATATTTGTATATGCTTGATTGTGTGGCTCATTGCCATTGGCTATGAATAAGTTAGCCACTGAGCTGTGTAGCTCAACCCAATAATTTTCCCTCCTCAGGTGCAGAACGAGAAGAATTAGCGATCCTTGCAAGACAATTGGACAACTTCAAGATAGATAGCTTTTGCATTAAGCTAGTCGAACACTTGTATAGATTATTAAGCATGCCAACCATTGAGCTTTCATTTGTATTGTTTTAAATTGGTGATATGTATTTTGATTTGTAAATGAAGTTGCTCAATTATTTACCTTGTTTAGTAATGAGAATGCGAAATCGAGAATTTTCCTTTTGTCTTTGATTTTGTATTTTTGGCAATTGAGTATGATGATTGTGGATGTGGATATTGTGTACGTGTATGCTTGTTAGTGGAAATAGCGAATTGTTGTTGTTTTAGAATAAGATGTTAGCCATTGGAAAGGTTTTATGGGATGAGTCATATTGAGGTGGGATTCAAGAATTTACGAAAGGTATTTAGCGGTTGGTCTGATGGAATGGATATTGCATTTTGCAAGCTTTCATAGGTTTAGAAATTGTGTTACAAAATTCAAGGGAAAAAATGGATTGATCTAGGCCATATTAGACAAAATGGTCTTCATGAACATTGTAGATTATCTTCTTATCTTTTCAATGGTATATAGTTTGTGAAATTTGGATCGCGGAATTGAGAGTTATGGGTTTTGCAAGTGATGATGTGTATGAATTTGATGGCTAGAGTGAATGATTAGAGTTGTGTTGAATATGAGTTAATTGAGTTGAGATTTGGGAGTTTGATGCATTAGATTTGATAATTGAATGTTTAGGGAGTGATATTACATCAGAATATATTAAAATTGGGAAGAATGCATGTGATGAATCCTTTGGAGATGAGATTTAATGATGTTTGATGTTGTTTAACGGGTTTGGAGTGGTTTTTGGTGGTGTTGGAGAAGGGTTTGAGGTAAGGGAATGTTAGGAGGGGTTTAGGAACCCTTGAAGGGGGCTTGGAGGGTGAAAAATTGGTGAGACCCGTAGGTTACACGGTCAGCCTGTGTAAATTTACACGGGCCGTGTATTTCCAGACCAGGCGCACCAATTTCACCCGAATGTTACACGGCCTGACCGTGTGATTTTACACGGTCCGTGTGTTTTGACCCAGAAAACGACAAAATTTGAATTTTTGGTCTTCATGAAAGTTTTAGCCCTAGATGTCTACTTTCTAACCATCCAAGAACAAAGTCAATCCGACACCTATAATGAGAGTTATGGCGTTTGCGCCAACGTATGTTCGATAGGAGTGAGGATATGAGCATGTCGGATTCTTTCGATCATAACTCCCTCATCCGACCTCGAAATGAAGTGATTCTTGAAGCAATGGATTCCTAAGACATGTATCTATCCCTCCATAATAAATTTGTATCATTTGGAGTTGTTTTGAAAAATTTTGCAATAGATCAAGTGAGAGGTCGATTATGAGAGTGTATTTAGGGTTTGTACACCCTATGGATTTTTAAGCATATCTTGAGTTGTAGAGCTCCGATTGGGGTGATTTTTGTTTCAAAATAAACAAGAGACATAGAGCTTTGATTTCTGTGAAAAGTTCAAATTGAAATTCGGATTTAATGATTTCCAAATTCGATTCACAGATAGGAGAAATGAATTCAAGCGTAGTGACTGTTTTGTATGGGTACACCATTGAACAAGTTGTAAGCATATTTGTGGGATGTGACGAGAATGAAGATGAACTATGATGGGATGATGGTTAATTAGGGTTAATGGAATAACCCTTCAAGGTAATATGTACACTCACAGTTCAGGTTTTCGCAAGAGGTTGGGCTCCGAAATCAAGCGGGGTTCAACAGGGTTGGTTTTAGCAAGAAGGTTGGATTCCGGAAACAGGATCCAACATTTGTGGTATAAGAGCAAGAAAAGGTATTTTGAAGTTTTATTTATTTTTTGAAGAGTTGGATTCCGGAATCAAACGGTGTCCAACAGTAGCTTAACCCACAATTTTCCCTCCTCAGGTGCAGACCAAGAAGATTAGCGATCCTTGCAAGACATTCGGAAACTTCAAGATAGCTAGGAATCTTTTGTACTAAGTTAGTGACTAATTTGGATAGCTTTATAGGCATATCAAACATGAGCATATTTTATATTTTTTAAAGTTTGATGTGTATATTGATATGTAAGTAAAGCTTGTTCAAACATTCATTTTGTTGGCATATCAAACATGAGCATATTTTATATTTTTTTTAAAGTTTGATGTGTATGTTGATATGTAAGTAAAGCTTGTTCAAACATTCATTTTGTTTACAAATGAGAATGAGAACTTGAGAAGTTCCTTTTTGTATGATTATGTTATTTTAAAGTTTGAGTATGATGGATGTGAATATTCTTTTGTTGAGATTTGCAAATTTTTGCTAGTGTTAGAATAGCATGTTGGAGCTGGAAATCTTGTACGTGATGAATCATTGGAGTTGAGATTCAAGAGTTAATGAGATGTATTTAGAAGTTGAACTGCTATGAAGTGGTTTTACACTAGAAGGGTTGAATTTGGGAGGATTATGAGTGAATATGGTGTTAGAATGGATGTTGGAAGCATTGAAGAGGCTTTGGAGGGGTTTGGGAATCCCCAATCCCTAATGTCTGTTAGACGGCATTAGGTTTGTTAAACGAACCCTCTCGGGCCAAAAAAAGCCCCCCTTCCTAGTCCAAGTCCATTAAACGGACATTAGGTCTCTTAAACGGACCTTCTCGGGTCTAGAAAGCACCCCAGGCCCGACAATGACCATTTAACGAACAACATGGATGTCCGTTAAACGGTCATTCACGGGATAGCTACAGTAAATCACGATTATACCCTTTTAGAGGCAAAATCTCGCTTAGGGTTCTGCATTTAATTTGTAGATCTCGAAGTCTTCTTTCAAACCATTCAAAAACGACATCAATCAGACATCTGTAGAAAAAGTTATGGCAATTGCGCCAAGACAGGTACAATATGATTAAGGACATAAACATGTTAGATTCTTTTGGCCATAACTTCGTCACCTGACCTCCAAATGAAGTGATTCTTAAAGCAATGAATTCCTAACACGTTTTCCTACCTTTCCACAAAAATTGACAGCTTTTGATGTTGAATTCAAAAAGATTGATGGAAAGAAAGTGAGGGTTCATTAAAATAACCCTACAAGGAAACCCGCTCACGCTTTTTGACTCTAGATAGTTGAACTCCGGGAACGGGTTCCAACATCTTGGGCTCTGAGAACGGGACCCAAAAAAATATATAAGTTGTTATATTTCTTTTCACTCTCGGTTCTTTACACACCTCTCAACCGACACCTCCCTTTATTATGATAAAAACTAGCTTAAAAATCGTGGGAGATGAGGCTTAACCTAAGAGAAAATAGGTCTTTTAGCTGCTCCACTTGCTTCCAAACCGAAGGAGACAAAAATGAAAGAGTTGTTGCCTTTTATTCACTCTCAATTTTTTACTCACCACTAGCCCCCTTTCTTGTCATCCCCTCCTCTCTTCTTTATACCGTAAACGTTAGGTTAAATGAAAGGGACAGGTGGCATTTCAAAACTGAAGAGAACCCCTGTGTTGTTGTCCACTCTTTGTTTATTTGTAATCAACCATTGTCCTTTGTTTGCTGTCCACTTTTTGTTTTATTCTCTAAGGTTTGTCACATTTTATCCGTAAGATATCTTGCATGAGACAGCTAGGTTTTTAGCAAAATAGACAGTTGGTATGTGTGTGGTGTCTCACTCATGTGAGACACCATGCACTCACGTTAGGTGTCTTCATTTTCCTATTCTTTGCTTTAGCCCTCCACTCAAGTGTAGTTGTCCATCTCCTTTAATTTTCAAATTTTGTTTTTGATTTTATCCATTAAATTCACATCCATCTACATACCTTTGCTTGCTTTATACCTTAAATGATTAAATAATTAGCAACTGGCTTGCCCTCACGCCCATGCAAAAACATGCATGTGCAGTTTTTCCAGCATGCCACAAGCAATTTGATCCCTTATTCTTCTATGATTTATCCCATTCTTTTATGCTTTATCTTGCCTTCTCTTGCTCTAATCTTCTTCTTTGTTATTCCATGAAGAAAAGTGGATGTGAATCTTCAAAAAACGGCTTAATTATAATGCTTTCAGCTCAATTTAACTCCTTTGCTTCCGAATTGTGAATAAAACTACATGAGCCAAAGTGAGTTTCTTAAGCAATTTCATATCATTAATCGCTAAGTGTTATAAAATAATTAAACAATCAATTAGGCACATATCAGCTCCCTTTAATTTTTATCTCCAAAAGGATTGTCTGTAGATATACATGAATATCTTATTGTTTGTTAGGGTTATTTAATCCTTAACATTCTAAGTTAAGATAGACATAAATAGATTATAAAGGATTTTTTTCCCCTTTTTTCCCTTTTTTTTGATCTGCATAAAACTAATGTATAAGCCTCTAGTATATTACCCAAATTGTCATTTCCATCATCTTTTTCTAGGTTATGCTATACTTAGCTTCCGTTAGGATGTTGGTCAAGCTTCAGGTTCGTTGGCTTAATGGTCTCGTCAGTCTAAATTTCAGGAGCATTATCATCAATTGACCCCTTAGTAATAGTGTCATATTTTCATTATTCTATTGAGATTATTTAAAAGTCTCACCATTGTATCCCTCTTTGCTCAAAGACTCATTGGTGTTTTAATTCTTCTCCATGAGCTCTATATGATCACCTCTTACAAAAACTCTTCATGTAGGTCTTTTTCTAGGTTTTGTTATACATGGCTCCTGCTAGGACATTGGTCAAGCTTCAAGTTCATTGGCTTGATGCTCTCATTAGTCTAAACTTTAAGAGCATTATTATAGCGCCCCCTTACCGCTGGGTATACACCGGGACGCCCGTAGGTCATTCCGATACATATCCTACGATAAGAGTAAGCTACGAACAATCACTATTGTACTACACATGGCATCATAATAATAAAACATCAGTACAAAATCACAACTTTTTAAAACCAAAATTTTCTCCATTTCATTTCATCAAAATCAGAAGTTTACATATCTGTCAGTTTTTCACTGTCTGTACATCACTACAAAAACCCTAGTACAACATGCTACATGAAA
>JAOTBA010029460.1:0-17254 GCA_025629845.1 Erythroxylum squamatum
GTCAAGGGCCAAGGCATCACTCCACTTTTGAAATGTTGTTGAATTTTAAGCAAATCTTGTAAACCAAGGCTTTAGTTGGATTTTGAGCAATTTATTGTTTATGTATCTTTTGTATTTTGGGATTTATTTTGAAACAATTGATGTATTGGGGGCTTGAAATGCCCACTAAAGCTTTTTAAAACTACGAACTTTTGATACTAATGGTTTATGATTTTGTTTTCTCCCATGATTCTCAAGGTTTCATGAAGGGAAAATTCGTATACTGACTTCAGGGAAATTTCTGGGTTGATCTGGACTGATTTAGGCAAAGTTATCTTCTAGAAAGTTGTAGGTCTTTCTTTTATCTTTCCAACGGTATATAGCATGAAATTTTTGGACATCTAAGTAAAAAGTTATGGTCCTTATGAGGGGAGATGCTTTGGAGAGTGTAGAAAGGGATTTAGAATAGTCTTAGTTTGACTTTTGCTTCGTCTTAGTTTAACTTTTGCTTCGTCTTAGTTTGACTTCTGCATCATCTTAGTTTGACTTCTGCATTGTCTTAGTTTTGCTTTGTCTTAGTTTGCTTCGTCTTAGTTTGACCGTCTTAGTTTGACTTCTGCTTCATCTTAGTTTTGCTTCATCTTAGTTTGCTTCATCTTAGTCTGGCCATCTTAGTTTGACTGTCTTAGTTTGACTTCTGCTTCGTCTTAGTTTGCTTAGTCTTAGTTTGACCGTCTTAGTTTGACCTTCTGTATCGTCTCAGTTTGTATCATCATCTTCTGTTCCATTTTTGATCCTTTTAGAGGCCGAATCTCGCTTCGAGTTCTTCACAAACATTGTAGATCCCGAAGTGTTCTTTCAAACTGTCCAAATATGAAATCAATCCGACCTCTATAGCAAAATTTATGGCATTTGCGCCAAGATAGGTACAAAATGATTGATGGTATAAACATGCTCGATTCTTTCGGGTATAACTTCCTCATCTGACCTCCGAATGAAGTAATTCTTGAAGCAAAGGATTCCTAACATCTTTCACTGTCTCTCCATAAAAAGTAGCATCTTTTGGATTTGTTTTGAGAAAGTTTGTACTAGAGTAAGTGAGAGGTTGGTTGGGAGTGCATGATTGGGGTATGAACACGCTTTAGCTTTTTAAGTATATGTTGAGCTGTAAAACTCCGATTGAGAAGATTCTTGCTTCAAAACAAACTAGAGACTTAGAGCTACTATTTATTTGAAGAAGTCTAGTTGTATTTTGGGTGATTGACTGGTGTGGGCACACCAACCTTATGGAATGATGGCAAACAACCCTTCAGGGTGATAAGCACAAGGTTTATGACTCTGGTTGTTGGGCTCCGGAAATGGGGTTCAACATTGAAAGTCACAAAATAAACACTTTCACAATTTCCATATTTCCTAAGAATAGATAGCCATAGGTAAAGAGAAATAAACTTCAAAATCATAGCAAAAACTTAACATTAAATTCCTCTACTCATTTTCAATCAACAATCATTACCTTTAGAAATTGAGCAATCTAGTGGTAGATTTGGAAAAATGTGTTTAAATGGTATTGATCCATCAGTACACAATCACAATTCATAATCAAGACATTCCATAATTTTGCATATCATTTTATTTCTCCAATACTAAGATTCATATGCATAATCATGAATCAAAGGACTTTTTAAGGTTGTAATGTAGGTAAAGGTTAGGTGAGATGTATTTGGGTAATGTAGCATAAAAGCCATCAAAGCTAATGAAGTAAAAGTAACACTCATTACAACATTAAGTGCAAAAGCTAACATTCACTCAAAACTCGGTACCATCAGCTATGATGAATGTAAAAACTATGTTTCATAACTCAAATTCAAGCATTCACACTATAAACTGCATTAAGTATAACCAATAAGAAGGGATCACTCACAAAAACCGATGATAAACAATACATTGAAATTATAAGGAGTGAGCCTTCAAAATGACATTTAAATCATATGCATCATACTCAAATTACCCATTGTATAAAACATTAGGAGGAAAAACAAATCATGAATAACTTTACAAAACAACAGGTAGATCTATAAGACATACACGAACACATACTTCACAAGCAACACATTTATCGAATTCAAAATGGATTTGACTGCGGAAATGCTCCGATGTAATTCATTTTTCAAAAGGATATTGAATCGTTAACTCCTTAATACTTTTATTTAAACATATTTTTCTTTCTTTTCTTTTTCTTTTTCTTTTTTTAACAAAAATGAAAAGAAGCTATATTATCATTGGAATTTATTGACAAGACTTAAAATGGCATTCGAACAATTATAACCAACCCTCATATATGCACATCCCCACACTTATAATTTTGTGCATCCACGATCATCAACAATTAACAAATGCTACACTAGCTTTGAGGCTTCGGTAGGAAATTTGGTAAGGTTTAAGGCATATAATGTGGTTAACACAAAAAGAAAAGACAAATAAAGCTCAAGGTGACTTATCGAAAGGAAAAATCATATCAATGGGTAGGCTATTTGGCTAGTGTAGCTTAAGAAACAAGAATGACTATATCATTTCCATGTTAATGCATATGATAAAATGTGGTCTTTAATAGAAAATCAAAGCAAAGTCAGGATGTACATTTCATGAAGGTCACACATAAACAAAAGACAATGAGACTGATATGGATGTGTTAGTCTATAAAGGCTCAAAATCTCACTGGCTTGCAACTACCACTAGTCACTACTCTTTTAAAGATAATATTTATTAACCAATCACAAGAGTAAAAGTACATGCTCAAGTTGCCATGAATTTTTCTTATCAATTCGCTCTTTAATTATGATTATTTAGTCTTAAAAGCAATAGAAAAGGAGAAAATGTTTATTTGTTTGCTTGATTTTTTAAAACACCTAAGTAACACATATTAGTAACAAATAAGCTTTAAAACGTGCATGAAAACTAAGATCCCCACCCCTACACTTAAAACTTACATTGTCCCCAATATAACATCAATGTAAGAAATGGAACATTTAACATAAACAACAAATAAGAAATTGTAAATGAAAAGAAATAAACATCCATTAGGTTGTCTCTTAAGTAGCGTCTTTGTTTCATGTTGTTGGTTCGAAGCAAGTGCCACTCAATCTTCATAACAAGAGTTTTCTAGCCCTATCACTTCCATATTTTCCACTTGGAGTCCTACATAGAAGGGTTTCAATCGATGAATGTTGACCTTGAACTGCTTATTTGTCTGTAGGCTTTTGATTTCAAATGACCATGTGAAAACACACTAGTAACAACAAAAGGTCCGATCCAATAGAAACGTAATTTACCTGGGAAAAGCTTAATTCATAAATGATAGAGAAGAACTTTTTCCAACGAAGAAATTCTTTCTAGAAATAATCTTATAATGAAATGGCTTTGTCTTTTCCTTGTAAATTTAGGCATTCTCGTACGAGTCAAGCAAAGCTCTTTCAATTCTTGTAGTTGCAATTTCCTTTGTTCACCACTTCGTCCATCTTCCTGTTGCTCAATTTCCACTGGAAGATGACATGGCTTTCCATAAATTTTTTGGTACGGAGACCCGTTAATCGGTGTCTTATATGCGATTCTATATGCCCAAAAAGCATCATCAAATTGTTGGCTCCAATCTTTATGACTTGGGCTCACCATTTTCTCAAAGATTCACTTAATTTCTCTATTTGACACTTTTGTTTGTCCGTTTGTCTGTGGATGGTCAGCTGTAGATACCTTGTGAATGACATGGTACTTCTTTAAAAGATTTCTCACTAATTGATTGCAAAAATGAGTACCTCTATCACTAATCAATGCTCGCGGGGCTCCAAACCTAGAAAAAATGTTAGACTTGACAAATTCTACAACAATTTTAGAATTATCAGTCCCTCTAACATTAGCTTCCACTCATTTAGAAACACAATCCATATCCATTAAAATGGAAACAAAACCAAAAGAAGAAGGAAATGGTCCCATAAATTCAATGCCCTATACTTAAAAAAAATTATATGCAAGGATTGAAGATAAAGGCATTTGATCTCTATGTGATAAATTACCTTGTTTCTGGCATTGTTCACATGCCTTACATAACATATAGGAATCTTAAAAAATATTTGGCTAATGAAAACCACATTCAAGTATTTTCCTAGCAGATCTTTTAGGCCCAAAATGAACAACATAAGCATACAAATGACAAAATTTAAAAATAGATTCACATTTATGCTCAGGCACACATCTCCTAATTAATTGGGTAGAGCAACACTTCCATAATTGAGGATCATCCCAAATAATATTTGGAACCATTATTTATCCTATTTTGTCTAGCTTTACTAAAATCATTAGGTATCTCATGATTCACTAGATAGTTTACAATATCAACATACCGTGGAGCCTTATCTTAAAGTGTTAGTAATTGCTCATCCGGAAACAACTCTAGTAATGATATTGAATGCTCTTCCTTCACAACTCCACTTAAGTGGTCCACAACTGAGTTGTCTATAACTTTCTTATCTTTGATCTCCAAATCAAACTCTTAGAGCAGGAGAATTCATCTAATAAGCCTTGGCTTCGTTTCCTTTTTCGATAAAGGATACCTTGATGTTGCATGATCAGAATATATAATGACTTTAAAACTAAGAAAATAAGGGCTCAATTTATCTAAAGTAAACACAATAGTTGAAAGCTCCTTCTTTGTGGTGGAGTAGATGAATTGTGTTGGATTGAGATTTGTTAAAGCATAGCAAATGACTTGAGTTATCTTGCTACATTTTTTACCAAGGTCAACACCTATAGCGAAATTAATAGCATTACACATAATCACCAAGGGTTGAGTGCAATTAGGTGGTGGAATGATTGGTTCCAAAGTCAACAGTTCCTTTAATTTATCAAAATCTTCCTTGCATCCCTCATCAAAATCAAACGGAACTCCCTTTTGTAACTAACAATAAAGATTTGTTGAAATCTTACTGAAGTCTTTATAAACCTGTGATAAAAACCTGCAGGGCTAAGAAAAGAACTAATCTCCCTCACGTTTGTGGGATATGGTAAGTTTTGCACAATTTCTACCTTAGCTTTATCAACTTCAATCCTTCAAGGTGAAATTACGTCCCAAAACTATTCCTTGTTCAACTATAATATGACATTTTTCAAAATTTAGAATAAGATTAGTTTCGATGCATCGTTCAAGTATGCAATTCAGATTATCTAAGTATAAATCAAATGAATCCCTATAGATATTAAAGTCATCCATAGAAACCTCAATAATGTGCTCATTATAGTTAGAGAAAATACTTACCATGCATCTCTGAAAGGTGGATGCGGCATTGCAAAGTCCAAAAGGCATTCTTCTATATGCAAATGTACCAAATGGGCATGTGAAGGCTGTTTTCTCTTGATCTTCTGGAGCTATCACAGTTTGGTTATAACCTGACTATCCATTAAGAAAATAATAGTGAGATCATCCCGTAAGTCATTCAAGAATTTGATCAATGAATGGGAGTGGAAAGTGATCCTTACGTGTAGTAGCATTTAACTTACTGTAATCAATACATACTTGCCATACATTTTGAATTCTTGTAGAGACAAACTCATTATTCTCATTTTCACCATAGTAATCCCAGTTTCTTTGGTACCTTTAGACAGGACTTTCCTATTTACTATTTGAAATTGGATAGATTATACCAACATCAAGCAAATTCAAGATCTTCATCTTTAACACTTCCATCACTGAAGGATTCAATCTCCTTCGTGATTCTCATTTGGATCCTTTTTTTAAAAGAATTCGGTGCATACATTTTGAAGGGCTAATACTAGTAACGTTAGCTATAGTCCACCCTATAGCTGTGATGTGGTCTTTAAGCACTCAAAGAGCTTTTCCTTTTGAAGCTTGGTTAGGTTCTTCACTATGATTTTGTTTCTCCTTCTCCTAAAAATACATAGTTACTAAGGTAATTGCTTCAGTTTAATTGTAAGTGCCTACACAATCGAAGGTAGAGATTTCGTATGAGATATTGCGAATTCAAGCTTTGAAGGTACATACCTTTTTGGCATTGGTTACAATGATTGCAATGCTAGCATGAATTTTTCTACCTCATTTGTAATAAGTTAGAATTTTGCAAAGTGTTTTCTCTAAACTCATGTAAAGAACAACTTCTAACTCATCTTTACCTTCCATATCTAAAACTTTTTGAGACAAGTAATCAATGACATCAACAAATAAAATAGAATGAACGTCACTGGAATACCTTATTGCTTCAAAAATATTAAAGAAAACTTTTTCACCATCAAACTCCGTAGTTAACGTTCTTGCATCTACGTCAATCTTTGTCTTTGAAGTCTTTAAGAATGGTCAACCCAGAAGAATTGGTGCTGAATTAGACGAATGTTCTCCCTCCATATTCAATACATAAAAATAAACTGGGGAAACTAACTCATTAACATGCACTAAGACATCCTCTCCAAACCTTTTAGAATAAGAGTTAAATATGTCTGCCAGTTAAATTATGACACGTGTTTCTTCCAAAGACCCCAAATTCAATGAAGTGTAAATAGAATATGGCATGACATTAATTGAAGCTCATAGATCTAACATTGCTTTTTCAAATATGGCATCATCTATTTTGCAGGGAATTGTAAACGTACCTAGATCCTTACACTTTGGTGGAAGTTTCCTTTTTATGACTACAAACACATTCTCCCCACACTCACTTTCTCGTCTCCACTTAATTTCCTTTTAGAAGTGCATAATTCCTTGAGAAATTTGGCATATCTTGGAACTTGTTTTATGGCATCAATTAGAGGTATGTTCACCTCTACCTTTATAAAAATTTCCAAAATCTCTTTATCTTGCTCCTCTTTCTTTGATTTAGCAAACCTACTAGGAAAAGGAGGTAAAGTATTAGTAAAATTTTTAATAATAGGAGATTGAGAGTTTACCTTAGTTTTCATTATAGCTTCTTTTAGAGACGCTTTGAGTTCCTTTTCAAATTCTTTTTCATCACCCATAGTAGGAGTCTTATGTGGGGCCTCTATTTCCTTTCCACTTCTCAAGATGATAACACTTGCACTCTCTTTTGGATCCACAATTGTTTAAGAAAAAAGTTTTCCTGAACTCTGATTTTCCAATCAACTAACAGCAGTAGCTATGTGACTTATTTGATTTTCCAAATTCTGAATACTAGCTCTTATTTTTTGTTGAAATTATAGGGTACTATTTTGAAACTGAATCGTATTATGAGCCAGTGTCTTCAGTATTTCTTCCCATGAAGGTCCAGAGCTCGATGGTTGAGCTTGTCTTTGAAATGGATATTGGTAGGAGTTTTGTTGATGTCCTTACTGTCCATAATTGTTGAATTAAGGATTCTTCCATCTTGAATTGTGTGTCACGACTAGGTACTGCATCGGACACCTAACAAATGCTGCGTACCTGGGCTAAGGACACTCACAATACCCTTAATCCAACTATGCAAGGCTAACTTAATATCATTCTAAAACATTTGGATAACACAACAACTGTATTTTGAAAATCCTAAAACTCAATCAAAACACCTGTAAATAAGTTCTAAACGTACTTCTATATTCACATTTAAATCTCTACCACTAATTATGGACTTTTAAGTCCAATCAAGAGCAATCTCAACAGTAGTACAAAAGGTTTATACATAAGGTCATTTACAAATCACAAGATAGTTAAAAGTTAATTTACAAAATCATAAATCATATCAACATAACTAACTTAATGAAAACAGTTCATGAGCCACTATATAATAAAAGTACAAAACAGAGACTACCCAAGTGCGGCAATGCCCTAAAAATGTCAAAAGATTGTACGATACACTCAGAGCTTCAAGCTTACCAAATTAACTTGCATGGTTGGAGAGTGGAGGGGTCAGTACACTATGTACTCAGTGAGCATGAAAAACATGTATCACAAAAAGAACCCGATATATACCAAGATGGTCTAGATAACCTAAGGACGGGTTTTTCAGCATTTAGTATGCATATAACCACCTATGAAGTGAACATACATGACATAGAAACATATGGGCCTAGCCTATGACTCAACATATACTGGTTAGGAACCAAATAAACCTAGCCTATTAATCACTCATCCAGTGAACATAGGTTCCAGTTTTAGTACACAAAAGCAGAAAAGCATCACATGTAGAAATCAAATCTCATCAAGAAAACAAATCTTAGAATAGGCTAAAACAATCATATGTGTTGCCACTAGTCGACCAAAATAGTGTGCACACCCACCAATTCCTGGTGTTGGCTTAACTTTCATCCATGATGAGTCTGGACTACGGTCTTCAAGAGCATCATGACCCTAGGTGATGACCTCGTTAGTGACTAGACCTCTACGTTTGCAATCACTCGCAAGTCCTGTAGAAAGGTATCGATATGAGGACTCGTCTTTTATGTACCTGCGTCAAGGGTATGGGGGTCGCTTAATCTGTTATGCTTAGCACATGAATGGCCAATCGTTACCTCACTAATAACAAAAATCATATACAAATATTAAGTACTAAAATCAAGTAAGGCATCATGCCTTTATTTATCGGTCCAACCGATAAAATGGAACCTTGCCATGGCTTTAAGTCAAAAAAGAACACATACACGCAGCATACATGACTTGGTTATGCATATGTAAGTTCCAAAACATTATTTCATGCAATAAAATTCATCTTTTTCACTCCAAGTGCAAAGTTGTTAAAAAATGTAGTTTTAGAAAATAAAACATTGTCCTTTGCACTTTAAGTGCATGTTTGTTTAAAATAATATCATTTCTCAAAATACATAATAACAAAATCAATTGCACTCCAAATACAAAGAGTTATTCAAAACAATGTCATTTATTAAATACACAAGTATACTAGCATCTATTTGAGATTCAATTCTACTATGCATTACCTAGGTTCAAAATTCACATACAAGTCATCATGCATGTCTTACAATGCCCTAACCACATTTGAGAGATATGGTTTCCCTAACTCACCTCAAAAGAAGCTGTACACTCCCTTACCTTCAACAATCCTCGTACGAGCTCCTTGATCCACAACTCCCAAGCCTTTATACATATAAATATACAATGTATTTACTACACAAACATGTATCTCATATTCATACACCACCACAACCAAATTCATCCCTAATCAATCGTCATAAATTTCATTCTAATATATGTAAATAGGTCAATAATTCACTTACTAATTCAGCTCAATGTCTCCTCAACCATCAAGCTAACCAAACCTTATGTGCAATTTTTATGTCCTTTTCTTCCTAATGTTCCTTTATGAGCAAGTTGTGTTCTTTTAATCATAAATCTCACTACAAAAATCCAAATGCCATGATCTTATGCCCCCTAAAACTAGACTTCTATTAGTCTTAATATATCCAAAAATTACACAAACAACATCTCCCTTTAAAATATAATCTCCATCCAAATTATGTCCTGTTTCTAGTAAGAAATAGAATAGAAACCAATACTCAACCCTCAATAAATCATTATCAATACATCTCCTAACAAAACCGTTTCATAAAAGCATTAATAAGACATAAATAATCATTTTTCATGTTTTCTGCTTTCACTAATTCGGACTTTAAGTCCGAAAAAATCAGGAATTAAAATAAGGTTCCTGCACAAGGCTCTATCATAGGCAGTATTAGGGAAACATGCATAACTCTAGCTCTAGTAACTATTTTGTCAAGCCCCTTTCTCAGATGTCAAGTTAAGACCTATATCTACATATTTCATTCTTTGAGTTTCTTCAAATTCGTGCTATAAGGATATGAAAAATAGATAGAAAGAGAAAGATGAAATTGAAACCAGAATTTCAACTTACCTTGATAACTTCTTTCCTTCTCCTCCCCTTTTTCTCTCCTTCTCTTCTCCCTTTCGTTTTTCTCCCTCTTCTAACCTTATGGAAAGCCTTCACTCTCACTTTTATTGCCTTTTTCATCCATTTTCTCTAGAAACTTTAAAGGAAGTAAAACTAATTCATGTGTCACCATTCCATTAGTCCATGTGTCACCATTTTATTGGTACATATGTTATCCTTCTATTGGTCCATATGTTACTGTTCTATTGGTCCATCTGTCACTTGCTTTAGGCTCCACATGTCACTCACTTAAGCCTCCATATGTCAGTACTTGTAAGGCTTCACATGTCACCAATTGTAAGGCTACACATATCACCAATTATAAGGCTATATATGTCACCATTTGTAAAGTTACACATGTCACCATTCTATTGCTCCACAAGTCACAAGTATAAGTGCCATTCTGTCACAAAATTAAGGGGCCACTTGTCATAATTATACTCAAGCCACTTGTCATCCATTTAACTAAGCCATTTGTCACTTATTCTTAATGCCACATGTCACCATTTCATAGGCCTAATTAACCTAAATTCCCATGTATCAATTTATCTTGCTCTTTAACATTTTTCTTAGACTAGATGAATATATCACCTCATCAGTTACTCAATTGTAACAATAAGTTCCCTAGTTACTAATTATAATCCATCAATTCATGTTTTTGGTAAATCAAAATGCAAAACATTGGGAATGTACATTCATATCACATTCATTTTTGTTCCATACCCCAGAATATGTCAATTGAGTGCATATAATATCTTGCAATGTTTTCTAAATCATGATTCATATGTGTATACAAATATTATGTGTGTGAATGAAATGCATCTTGTAAATTCTTAAATGAAATAACTCATGTGACTCAATATAACAGTTTAATCTCCTAACAATTTTAGGAGGCGGGATGTTACAGTGTGCTTGGGAGTAGTTACGATCATACATCTTTTGTGGTTGACAAACTTCCAAAAGCATTCACTTATTTCATGGATGTTTCTTCCAAGGTTAGACAAACATCAATTGGATGTCCTACCATTATGAAAATTTCACATGCTTTTATTTGTTGAGTGTCATTTGTACCACCGATCTCTCTAAAGATATCAACCCATCTATCTGCTGCTCCAGTGTGGTAGTACTAGCTTCATTGACTTGTAATGGTCTGAGGTTCTATCATATATTGAATTGTTGAAAGTTAGCAGCCATGTTGGAAATCATATTTTTGGCTTCAATAGGTGTCTTATCTACTAATGCACCTCTGTTTTTTTGCATCAATCATACTTATTTCTTGTGGTAGAAGTCTCTTATAGAAATATTGGACCAAGAGTTGTTCACTGATTTGATGGTGAGGGCAACTAGCACACAACCTTTTGAAACGCTTCCAAAACTCATTTAGTGTCTCCCCATGGTGTTGTCAAATTACATATATTTTCTTCTGAATATTTGTAGCTTGAGAGACAGGGATGTACTTCTTTGTAAAAAGTCTTTTCATCTTATTCCAAGTAGTGATTGATCCAGAGGATAAGTAGTAAAGCCAATCTTTAATGGTGTCCCCCAATGAGAAAGGGAATTCCCTCAGTTTAATATGCTCTTCTTGGACCCCAAATGGCTTCATGCTAGAATAGACCATGTGGAACTCCTTGAGGTGCTTATGTGGATCTTCACTTGGCATACCACAAAAAGTAGGAAAAAGATGAATTAGACCAGATTTAAGCTCAAAAGCAACATCAATAGCAGGAAAATCAATGCATGAAGGTTGATGGTCGAGATCAGGAGCAACAAACTGCTTAAAAGTGCGATCATTATTTTGCTCCATTATGTTAGAATCAGTTTCAGAAATAGAATCATTAGATGAATTAGAAAGCAAATCTAATGAAATTTGAATTCCTGGTGAAGAACCAATTCTCCTATCAGATGGTAACAGATCCTTGAAACTTTAGACTTCTTTTCTTCTCGATTTACAAAAAGTTCTTTCAATTTTTTGATCAAATTTTAGTTCATCAGAGTGAGAAGATCATGCCATACACCGTAACTAAACGAAAAAAGGAAAGAAATTAATAGAAATAAAAATAAAACAAATAAATATATTTAGAAAAGCAATTGATATTAATCCCCAACAATAGTGCCAAACTTAGTAGTGCATCATAACACTACACAAAATAACTAAATTTAAAACTATAGCTAGTGATAAGTTTAGGTTGATCCCACAGAGATTAAATCAAATTACTTCCTAAATTATATTTATATAAAGGGGGTTTGGTTTGATCCAATTAAAAAAACAAAGTAAAATTGAACTTATGAAAGCAAATAATAGCATGCAGTAAAAAGTGATGAATGTGTTAGAATCCAACTCTCAGATCAATCTCAGCTTAAACACAAATAAACATATGTCATTACATTATCTTTTTCACACCCATCTTAAAACTACGGATCTGGGTTAACAACAAAATCTGTTAACCTTGGTTTTTCCTTAGACTGCATTTAATCAGAAATAGCTTTCTAATTAAACCTAACTATTGAACAAGCTAGAATAAGTCCTTTAATTAGACAGTTGCATTATGAGTAAGGAAAATAGATGAATCTAGGCAATAACCACATGAGTTCGAGTTATTTAACCTATGTTACGTTATCCGTAATGATTCATTTTCATTAGTTTCCACAAATCAATCTGAACACAACTATTACATATCGTATTCAAAATTCTATCAATGATTTTACATAAAAACAATCTAATAGAGTGTTCAGATCATTCTTCCATAATACCCAATTCAATAAGCACAAAATAATGTAAACAATCCTTAAAGAGGGGAAGAACAATGATACACAAAGACAATATTCTTAAATGTGCTCTCGGTGTTGATTTCACCTATGAACTGAAATAGAGAAGCCTAACTCTCTCTTGAAAGAGTAAGCTTCCTACCCTTCACGAAGTCCCAAGTTGATTCTCCCCGTTTTTTTGATCCAAATTTTCTATTTATATGAAAAATAGGTTTCTGGGTATATACATGAAACCGTATAAGTCAAAAAATGTGAAACTTGTGAAGAAACACGGTTGGATACACAACTATGTATCCAACTGTGTAAGCCACAATTTATTTTCAAATGCACACACGGCCGTATAAGTATATACACGACCGTGTATCTCTCAAATTTTGCTAAATTGTTCTTCTTCTTACGATTTCTTGTCAAACCTTCACCTTAATCCATCTCCTTCTTATTCTAAAAGGGTAATTGATTTTAAATATCAAAATGTTGGTTCAAGGAATGGGCTTTTATCCCATTTTAGTTCTTTTGCTTCAAACTTGTACCTAATACCAAATATGAGCTAAAATGAGTATCTTAAGCATTTCACAACAATAATCACTAAGTATTAAGAATTGAATGTACAAACAATTAAGCACACATCATTCAACAATCTCCCCATTATGATGATGACAAAATATTTGTAATATTATAGAGCAGTATGAAAATTAAACACAAAAAAAACTATCAATATAATGATATTCCCACTCTTAATTCATACAAGAAACATAAATCAATATTAAGAACAAAAGAGATATACATTATCAAAGAAATATTCATCCACGCAGATAATATAAATTTACTCAAGCATATCACATAAAGTGAAAGAAATATAAAAATGACAAAACAATACCCCCTAAATTTTGTCGCTCCCCTTAAATCTAATATCACTATTATTTCCCCCTTTTTGGATTCATAAAAACAAATCACTTATCCATAAATGCATAATATAAAGTTTCGTGCATTTAGCTAACTTAATTAAAAGATCAAAACAAATTTGATTGAGATTGGTACTCTTATTTGAGAAAGAAGGCTATTGAATATTTAAAGAGTCAAAGTAATTGCTCAATTTTTGAAAGAAACATCCTTAATTGTGTTTAATTTTGAAAATTCCTTAATTTTAGTATTGTATCTAAAAATTCAGTTAAAATAACAAGGGCAAGTTTTGACAAAGTTAGGGGTTGGAATTGTAATAAATACAAGCATAATTGCAAACTTGTGTACAAACTTCCCCTAAAGTTTGGACCAAACTTGTGTAGGATACTTATGTGATTCCAATTATAGATTCCAAATGTGCACTCTATACAAACTCACAAAGGAACCTAGATCACTTATATTTTAGGTGTGAATATTCAACCCTATTATGGTCTCATATACTTAGTAACTATAATTTACACAATCTCTATTGTAAATTGGTCATAAATACTTGATCGAATTTCCAAAAGTCATTTTAGTTGATGCAGTGATTTAAAGCTATTCAAAATGGGCTTTGTTACTTTGGTATGCTTATTCTAGAGCGAAAGGAAAGGTAAGATATTTGGTGATCATACAAACACTGTTAAACAAAGTGCATGGAAGTTAATATGTAAAATTAGATTACATGCACTAGTCAAAGACTTAACCTTGGACTTATAGAAAGCAGTATGTTCAAAGCCTTCCCTTATTAGAGCCAATGAGATTATTGGTTTACACTTATAATTTGTTTTGTCCAGTTTAGTGCTTGATCAGTATAGTATTTTGTCCGTAAATGAATTCTTATAAAAAGATGTATTTGAACTCTTGATTTTTCTTAATATATTAAATTTATTCACTTACTTTTAAAAAAATCCAAAAATTAATTAAAATGTATAATTTAAAAATAAATTTAAAAATAAAAATATGAAAAACACCCAAAATACCAAAACTTAATAAAATTAAAGATGTATCAATATAATTGAAAGAGAAACAACCTTGCCTCTTTTTACAATTGACTATGAAAGCATCAATTCAAAAGATAACTTTTAACAAAGAGAAAATTTGAAAATCCTTAAAGTTGAAACTAAAAATGACAAAATTTTAATTTGATGCAATCTAACATGGTTTTTATGAAATAAGGGATGAAGTTTTTCAAAGAAAGAGAGGATTGTTTTAGTATCTTTGAAAATATAAGCATAAAATATGAAAATAGAAGAAAGGAGGAGGAGATGGCCCTTAGATCATAAACACTAGTCGACCACAAGGCTTATATTGGTCAACCTGATTTTTCTTGAAGTAGTTTTGAATAGACAAGAAAGTGGCTGAAATTTTGTCTTGGACTTTCTAATTGGTCAACCATAGAGCCATATTGGTCAAATAATGACCGATATGGTTAGCTAGTATATGAAGCCATTTTATTTACAAACTTATTAGAAAGAAAAGTTTATTAAACGAAGGGATTTTGGTCAATCATTAGAACATATTGGTCGACTAATATACATAGGTGATTAACCAAATCAAGAATGAATTAAAACACATAAGAGAATACTTTTGATATAAAATTTCCATAAAAAACAATTAATTCTCTTCTAATTATGCAAAATCTATCTTTATTTAATAGTTTAGAGGAGTTATTTTTAAATTATTGCAAATTCTAGTTTAATAATCTCTTTTTACACATAATCTCTGAGTTTATGTACTAAGGTTCACATTATAAAGAGAATTATTAAAAAAACATATTCAAAATTCAAACTAAACAATCAAAATTAAGGATTTATTCTCAAATTGATAAATAGGAGCATTATATGACAAATTTCTAAAGTATGAACTAATAGTTACCTCTTGTTAAACATCACTTTTGAATGATTTGAATGAAGATTCTTTTTGAGTTTACAGTCTATTGGAGGCATCCCATCCGTCTTGTCATCCTCATTAGTTCAACTATTATTTCTTTTAAAGAGCAGTTGACCATTCTTGCTCTCTTTAACGACAAATTTATCCATATTCTATGTAAACATTTTGAAGACATTCTTAGATACAAGAAGGTTTGATCTATTAAAATGAAAAAAATAAGCTCTTCAAAATAATAATTAATTCAATAGCTATCTTCTCTACTAAATACGATTTCCTCTTTAAGAAACCTATAAAATAAGATGATCGATGTATTTTAGGTATCATAATAAGCTTGGTTCCTTGATTGTTAGGCTCCTTCTTCTTTTCAATCCATACTTTCAATGGCTTTCTTTTCATTATTTGTTTGAGGAGATAAAACCTATTAACATGTCAAAACTTACCACAAAAATGACATACCACGTTATATGAGTTATGATTATGCATAAATACATTACTATGTGTGTTTGAATAACGATGAAACTTCATTTGGACATTAAAGGTGTTGAATGGTTTTCCAAGGAAGTGAAATGAGCTCCCATGATTATAGATATGATATCTACTATGAATGAAAGCTTGATGTATACTTCTTTGAGGTCTAAAAGTATATGAGTGGTTTGCATGTTATCATAGAAGTTATGTCTATTCTTCCCTTGATAGCATTAAACCCTATGTCTAAGTTATGAGCCATATATGATAGCATGATGCTTGCTTTTAGGATTAGTCCTAGTGGATGTTGAATATACATGCATATGCTCCGATATGGATTCTCCTTACTCATTTATCACATTAGGCAATGGTTCTTTATTATGCAAATATTTTTCCTTAACAGATGTGGTTTTAAAATTGCCTTCACTTCCATAGTTATATCCTATTACATGCCTATCATTGGAATTCTTTTAAGCTCTTAGCATATGTTCTAGTTTTTACACCCTTTAGTAAACTTGGACAATGAGTCCTTGAGGGAATCTACCTCCTTTTTTAATGTTTTAATCTCATGCCTTAGGCATTTAAGTCATGATTGTCTTTAATAATCATATTTTTGGATGTTTTAATATTATGCAATATACTTTTTATGTTTTCTTTCTCATTCATGTATACATCCAATTGCTTTTGTACTTCTTTAAGATTAGAAGGAAGGTTTTTTTTTTATTTTTCATGCTTAATAATTTTAAGGCTCTCAACTAGTTCATTATATGTCAAATTAACATCATGATCATTTTCACCCAAATTAGGGTTAGATGTTACTTCATCATCATCCATAATAGTAAATTACATATAAGTTATCTCTCCTTGCAAATGTTCGTTTTCAGATTCATTTGTATCATCCCAAGCTGATGCTCTAAGTGCATTTTTTTTGTCCTTCTTTTTATTCTTATAGTTTCTTTCATCCTTCTCATTATCTTTTAGTAGAGAATATTATGACTTTATATAGTCAGGTTTTCAACATTCAAAGAAAATTATATTAAAGGATTTATGTTTAAAATATCTTTTATCTTCCTTGAAGTCTTTTCTTTTAGAGAATTTTTTCTTCAATTACTTCTTGAATTTTGTAGTGATTAAGCCAATGTCTTCTTCATAATGTATCTTCCTCTTTGTTTGATTCTTCTTTTGAAGCTGACAATGCTAAATTCTTTTTCTCTGAAAGCGTCATTTTTGACACGACCCGCCTTTTGGGCCGTGTTGGCACTAGGGAATGGGTAGGCTTAATGCCACCAAAACCCGTAGTAAGCCTAACTTTTCTATATTCT
>JAOTBA010029498.1:0-17233 GCA_025629845.1 Erythroxylum squamatum
CTCATCTTAATTACACAAATCACAATTTCAAGACAATTCATGGAAGTATTAATAAGGGTATATCTATAATTTCATTAACTTTCTTAATAAGCGTACATTTTTCTAAAACGACACTTATTATGAATCGGAGGGAGTAGTTGATAAAAGGCTTTTTATATTTTTATGCATATAATGATATATAAATCTATGTATTTAAACACGTTAAGTGACTCCAACTTGGAAAATAAGATTAAGGAAATAATTACATAGCATTAATAGACATGATTCTAGCTAGGAGAAACTAAGGCTAAATGTGGCATTTTATCTTTTATTTCTTCAACAATCATACTTAATCGAAAACTCATAAGTTACCAAGTCATTGTTTCACTCAAATAATTATTTATTTCACAAATAAAGTTGCTCATCAATTAAAGAAGCTTTATATTATGGACTATAACAGATAATGACATTCATTATAAGTTGGTAATAATAAGATTTAGCAGTATTGAATGAAACACCGGCATCATTCCACCATATAGTGATTTCCATGTTTACATTAGCTACTTCTTTATATTATAATGTATTACAAATTGAAGGTTGAGCTTTAAAAGTTATTTGTAGAGTTAAAAAATTTATGCACATATCTTATTCTTTTTCTCATATCAACTGTAGCAATCTCTTCTTGTTAGGTAGGAATATCAACTCCAACATTGCCAACGTCATCCCAACCATTGCAAAAATAACCTCTGTTACCAATTTGATGGCCTAGTCTGTCTTTTTTTCCTTACTATGATACTCTTCAAGCAAAGTTTTTATCTGTTATTTCATATCAGGGTTAACTTTCTTACAAAGTTCCACGTCACATTTAATCCCAATTAAATGTTTCTTTAACATGTTGATTCCCCCACCTTCCAATTGTGTGTTACAACATAAACAAATAGTACAGTTCCTTATAATAACAGTCAATCTCGCAAAAGCCTAAGTTAGATCATCAAATCTTTTTGAAAATATTGAATTATCAAGAGTATTTGAACTTTTTTCTATTTATCTGTAAAAATTAATATATATGTCAAAATTAAATTAATAATTTCATATCAAAAATAAATTTTTTATATGAAACACATAAAACATTAGTTTGAAAAATTAGAGAAATCGTAGTGTGTATGTGTATACATATATATAATGTTGATGTCCAATAGACCGATAAACTAATTACACTGTTTGGAACTTATAATGAGTTTAGGGTGTCCACATGTAACATCATTACTTAGTTATAAAACTTCAAAAGCTTGTTTTAAGAATAAGGCTCGAATTAAAGGCATATGGACTTATCATTTGGTCTTAGATACTGGTTATTATCTAGAGCTATTAATGACTCTTTGTCTACCTTCAATTTCTAGGAACCTCATTTCTATTTCAAAGTTGGATGATTATGGTATTAATTTTACTATTGGACATGGTTGTTTCAATTTATATAAGAATTTTAGACTTATTGGTTCCGATAGTCTTATTGATGGTTTATATAAATTGAAACCTGATGATCAATTTTTTTAATCTTTATTTACTGTGTATCAAAGTATTGGAATTAAGTGTAGTATGCTTAACGAAAGTTTAGCTTTTTTGTGGCATAAACGTTTGGGTCATTTATCCAAAGTAAGATTAGAAAGATTAGTAAAGAATAAAATTCTACAAAATCTAGATTTTACTGATCTTGGTTTGTGTTTGGATTGCATTAAAGGAAAGCAAACCAAACGTAACAAGAAAGGATTCACAAGCACTTAACTTCTTCAAATTATACACACTAACTGGATCTTTTGATACTTCATCTTTTAGTAGAGAAAAATATTTTATCACCTTTATTGATAATTTTTAACGATATGGATATGTCTATTTGCTTAAAGAAAAATCTCAAGCAGTGAATGCTTTAGAAGTATACATTAATGAGGTTGAAAGGTAATTAGACAAGAAAGTGAAAATTATAAGATCTGATAGAGGTGGTGAATATTATGAAAAATATGATGAAACAGAACAATGTCTAGGTCCATTTGCTAAACTTCTTGAAAGACATGACATATGTGCACAATACACTATGTCATACACACTTGAACAAAATAGTGTGACAGAAAGCCGTAATAGAACGTTGATGGATATGGTTAGGAACATGATAAGTAATTCATCATTACCCAAATTCTTTTGGATGTATGCACTAAAAACAGCCATGTACATGCTAAACAGGCTTCCTAGTAAGACAGTTCCTAAAACTCCTTTTAAGTTATAGACAAATAGGAAAATTAGTTTAAAGCACCTACATGTTTGAGGTTGCCTAACAGAAGCGAGTGTTTATAATCCACATGAAAGAAAGTTAGATTCTCGAACTGCTAGTGGTTACTTTATTGGGTATCCAGAGAAATCTAAAGGGTATTTTATTGTCCAAACCATAGTCCAAGAATAATGGAAACTGGTAATTCAAAATTTATTGAAAATGGTGAAGTTAGTGGGAGTGATGAATAACGAACTGTGGACATAAAGGAAGTAAAGATAAATGTTCCTTTATATGTTAGTGTTCCTTCGTCCATTGTTGTTCCAAGTGTTGTTCTAATTGTTGAAGAACGTATTGACAACAATGAACAACATTTGAATAATGAAATATCCCTTGAAAAAACTAACTCGCACAAATCTGAAGCAAATAAGTCACAAGAAATACCTTTGAGAAGATCTCAAAGAACAAGGAAATCAGTTATTTCAAGTGACAATGAAGTTTATTTGCAAGAGTCAGGTCTTGATATTGGCATTAATAATGATCTGGTTTTATTTTCAGAAGCCATAGGATGTGCTAAGTCAGAAAAAGGATTGATGCCATGAAGGAAGTGTTAAAATCCATGAATGATAACAAAGTCTGGGATATCTTTAAATTGCCAAAAGGTTCCAAACGAAATGGGTGTAAATGGGTTTTCAAGACCAAACTTAACTCGAATGGCAATATCAAATGATATAAGGCTAGACTTGTTTCTAAAGGATATACTCAAAAGGATGATATTGATTATAAAGAGACGTTTTCGCCTGTCTTAAAGAAAGACTCATTGTGTATTATTATAGAACTGGTAGCTCATTTTGATTTAGAGTTATACCAAATGGATGTGAAAAAAACCTTTTTGAATGGAAATATTGAAGAGGAAGTTTATATGGATCAACCTGACGGATTTTCAATTAAAGAAAAAAGCCATATGGTGTGTAAACTTTAATATATGGACTCAAATAGGCTTCTAGGCAATGGTATATTAAGTTTAATGATACCATCACCTCTTTTGGTTTCGAAGAAAATATTGTTGATCGTTGCATATACCGAAAGATCAGTGGGAGCAAAATTTTATTTTTAGTCCTATATGTTGATGATATCTTGGTTGCGACTAATGATTTGGATATGTTGCGTGAAACAAAAGATTATCTATCAAAGAATTTTGAAATAAGAGATATGGGAGATGCGTCCTATGTGATAGGAATTGAAATATTATGTGATAAATCACAATGATTGTTGGGATTGTCTCAAAAAGCCTATATTAAAAAAAATTTATAGAGATTTAATATGCATAAATGTTCTTCTGGAACTTTTTCGGTTCAAAAAGGAGATAAATATAATCTTATGCAATGTTCGCAAAATGATATAGAGCATAAGCAAATGGAATCAATTCCTTATGCTTCTGTTGTGGGAAGTCTATTGTATGCACAAACTTGTACAAGATCGGATATTAGTTTTGCAGTTGGAATGCTAGGCAAGTATCAAAGTAACCCTGGAATTGATCATTGGAAACCCGCAAAGAAAGTTTTAAGATATTTTCAAGGCACAAAGAATTCCATGCTCATGTATAGAAGATCTAATCACTTGGAAGCGATTGGATACTCAGATTCAGCTTTTGCTGGATGAATTGACAGCAAAAAGTCAACTTATGGTTATTTGTTCTTTCTTGCCGAAGGAGCAATATCCTGGAAAAGTGCTAAATAATCTGTCATTGCCTCATCCACTATAGAAGCATAATTTGTGGCATGTTTTGAAGCCACGGTACATGCATTATGGCTTCGGAACTTTATTTCAGAACTTGGGATTGTCGACACCATTACTAAGCCGCAAAAAAAATATTGTTTTCTGCAACAGTATTCTTCTCCAGAAAACGACAAATACTCAAGAGGTGCCAAACATATGGAGCTAAAGTATTTTGTCGTTAAAAAGGAATTTCAGAAACAGAGATTGTATATCGATTAGAACATATCTCAGGATAGCAGATCCGTTAACTAAATGTTTACAACCAAAGACATTTAAAGAACATGTACAAACAATGGGACTTAGTTGTCCTTTTGAATGATGTATCTAATGAAGTTGAAACTTTGAGCTCATTAATATGTTTATGATATATACCATTTATGTTAGTGGAACAAAACCTTGAGGTCTTGGGTTCGAGTCGTGGACTCCCCAAGACCAAAGAGGACAATACTGATTAAGGTTGGGAGGTGCAGGTGGTACTCACTCGGGGACCTAAGCCCGAGTGTGGCAGCCTGGGCCTAACACTTCAAATCAGAAACACCTTCAAAGATTTGAACCTCTTGTTCGCTTCTTGATTTTGAGTTATGACTTGAATAAACGCTTTTAGGCTCTCCTTTAAAGAAGGCTTGCTTGGTGGTTTTTTAAGTGAGGATTACCCTTGGTAATAGTTCGGCCTCTAAACATTTTGGTATTGTGGTTGGGGTTGCATCAGTGGATTGCTGGTCTTCCAAGAAAAATTAGGGTGGTTTCTCCAACGAGGGTTATAGGTGTTCGAGTATGGATCATTTCGCTCCGAAAATTGTTAAGTTAGTTAACTTGTTCTTACCCATCGGCTAAAGTTTCGTAAGAATACGAACAAACATTAGCTCTATGACTAAAAGTTCCACAGATACCACACACCTTTTGACTTGCAACGTTTTGGGGTAGCTGTGTAGTTAGCATCTTTTCATGCCTCGTCAACTCAACTAACTACATAGCCAATTCTTTATTTGAGCTCATTTCATGAATTCCAGCTCTTCTTCTCCTAACGCTCTTTTATTAAGAATTGGCCCTTAACATTTCGAAGATTTCATATGTTTCTTCAGCCATCCTCTCTCCTACAACTCCTTCTACTATATTGTCTACCGTGTACTGGCACTGTTGCATCATCCCATCATAAAAGAATTGGTTTAGCATGTGGAGAGGAAAATGTTGGTGTGGACATTGTACTAGCAGAGCTTAAAGCATTCCCACGTCTCATAGAATTGCTCTCCCTCCATCTGAGTGATGGTAGCTATCTTGGTGCGAAACTCAGATGTCTTTTGATGGAATAGAATTTTCCCATGAATTTGTCATACACCTCTTCCCATGTAGTCAATGAATTGTGTGAAAGAGTCATTAGCCATGCCTTGGCTCGATCCTTCAATATGTATGGGAAGCATCTTATTCAGAATTGATCTTCGTTTAAGCCATCCAATGGAAAGGTTAAGAGAATGGTATAGAATTCTCGAATGAAGTTTAAAAGGTCTTCATTAGGAACCCCATAGAAAGATGGCAGCATGTTATAATGGATGCTCTTCAATTCATAGCTCCTAGCTACCTCTCCCAAATGTATGCACGAAGTGGCAGTACCAATCACTAGTCTAGCATACTCCTTCATCACGTTTCTCCGATCTTTTGGTTATTAATTTGATCTTCACTCTTAGGTTCCTCGCGATCGTCTTCAAAGTCCCCTTGAAATCATCATATACAATGTATGTTATCAACAAAAAGGATGGGTTCACTATCTAAAGAGCTCCTTCCTAGCATAAACCAAGTGAATTCACTCCCTAAAGTTCTCCTACCTAACACAAACTAACTACAGAAAGCACTAAATTAATAACAAAAATTACAAAACACGTTAACAAAATAACACAATAAAACATGCATGAATGAACAAACACAAACAATCAAAATCACTCAATCGAATAAAAACAATAAAAATTAATTCAAGTTCAAAACAATAAAAACCTCCTCAGCAATAGTGCCAAAAACTTGTTGTGACCAAAAAGTTCTAAAAATTACTTAGGCCATCCTACTCATAAGTATACGAGGTAGTTGTAGCGATTACCCTGAGTTGTCTCCCACAAGGTGAAATTGGTTTACTTAAATTAATTTTTTAAAAAAGTAAAGAAATCCTAAACATTCTATCCCAATTTGTTGTGTAAAGGCTTTCAAAGAAAGTCACAAAATAGTTTAAAAAGTAAACTGAATCGACCAAAAGCAAACACGAGCAGAAGTCGAAGTGAAGAACTCTTGAAAATTAATTTCACTAATTTAATGTCTTATGCATGATTAAGGGGAAATGATTGGTTAATTATGTTACTAAAATTAACAGTCAGATTCAAAGATTAACTCAAATAATAGACTAAATCTAGCTTTCACATTCGACAAGTTATTATCCGAATTAAGTATAGAAACCCGACTACTAATTACCACTTAAGTTAATATATTTTTAATTCTTAACCTAAGTGTCTATAGTTTCTAATTCCATATTAAACTTCCCCTCTCCATACTTTGTTTAATACTAAAATGATGCAAAGTTTGGTCATTCTATTACATCCATTCAGTTCAGAAACTATACCAAACATAAGATAACAACACAATCCCTCAATCATGCATATTTGACTAAAACAGCTACATTAATCCTCAAGAAAAAGAGATCAGCCCATCATAGCATAAACACAGTTCATCACCTCCATACACTTTAGTCCCATGTTACTATTAATAGAAGTATTAAAGTAATCAAACAGTGAATACTAAATGAAATATGAAAAAAAACAAACAATAGTCGGTTAAGCTAACAAGTAATAAGTTCAATAAATAAACAAGAAACTAATCAATAGTTGAAAGGTAGAATGAGCAAACAAGGATCGGATGAGTAAGTGCGGTTATTCTCCTACCCCTGTGAAGCTTCTAACATTAGCTCTTGCCTTTTGCTTCAACTTGTTCTCACCCAACTGAATGGTTACTCAAGTTTAATGGATTCAACTCCACCTCTCGCTTTCGGCCTCTGTCCGATCTTCCACCTCTTTGTTGTGTTTCTCTCTTCTTCATCGACTCACTTTGTTTCTCTTCTCTGTTTCTCTCTTCTTTCTCTTTCTCTTTGTGTGCCTCCCCGAATGAGTGTTCATGTATAAAGAGTGAAGAATGAAGAAGGAATGAAAGATGTCTGCCACCATCCTTTTATCCTTTCTATTTGTAGCCTCATCTAGGTTTAGGTTTTCATGCCTCTTCAACCTACAGCTGTTGTGTAATGAAACAGACAAAGTGAATGACAATTTGCACAGGGGTGACTATGTTTGTCACCCCTATAAGGGTTGATCACCCCCGTGCATAAGCTTGTACGGTGGCGACTAAAGATCACCACCTAATGCACGATGGTGACTAAAGATCACCCCTAACTTACCAATTAAGATAATCTCATTAAATGCTTAATCTTTCTATCCTAAAACACATAAAAATAAAAATTTAAATAAACCCTATACTAAAATTAAAAAAAAAACAAAATAACAGTCAGTTGAAATGGAAACTAAAACAACTTCATGTTTTGCCTCCTATGTAGCACTTGTTTAATGTCATTAGCTCGATGTAACTTTTAGGCTCAGGGTGGCTTATATAAATTATGTTATAGTACCCTTATCATGGGTTCCATGACCTAAAAGTAGGCTACCGTTTGATGCTTAATGCCAAGCTTTTTTTTCAGTTTAGTCCTTTGAATCTACAAAAGTTCCAGTGGACCTTTAATTGTAGAATCTTGTAAAATATCTTGACAAGACTCATTAGCTTTACTTATATCTATAAATTCAATAGAGTGATTTTTGAAATGAGAATTTCTAAGTATAACCTCTTCATCCTTTACCCTTAATGTTAACGTGCCTTTTTCATCATCTGTAATTGACTTGACAATCCTCAGTTGACCTTATATATGATTGCCTTTGTCATCATCTATAATTGATTTACATTCCTCCTCTATATTAAGAATCAGGAAATTAGTTGGGAATACAAATTTATCAACCTTAATTGATAAAGCTTCTACAATTCCCCTAGGATATTTTATATATCTATTTACTAATTGCACGCATATCCTAGTTGGTTCAAATTATCCTATTCCTAAATTTTCAAATAAAGAAAAGACATCATATTTATGCCAGCCCCTAGGTCAGCTAAAGCCTTATCTACTTTTAAACTACAAATTACGTAATGGATATAAAAACTCCCTAGATCATTTTACATCTCTGGTAGTTTGATTTTCTTATTTAACCACTCCTTACTCATCGTAACAATCTCCAACTTCTCAAATTCCTCCTTATTGAAGGGTTGCTCTTCTGAAGATTTTGTGTTCATTGATTTCTACAATAGAGATTTAACAAGATGTAAATCAACTTGAAATTTTTTTAAAGAGTAAGGAATCTATCAAACTACACATTTGACATATTTCTCTTTACTTTTGAAGGATATGGAATTCTAGGTCGGGATTCCTCGACTCTTTATAGTTCTCATCCACCTTTAGTTTTTGGGTGACTCTTAGATGTCACATTCTTCTCTTCTTGAAGGTTTCTCTCGATAGTTCAGGTGATTTCCATAATGTGTTCCTTCATATTTATTTCTATTGTACTCGATAACTCCCTTTGGGTCTTGTTGCCACTGTCTTTTCAAGTTGGTTGATTCTGATCTCCAAATTGCATATAGATTCATCAGTTTGTTCATACTTCACTTTGGATTTTCAAATGAATTCCACTATTAATTCATCCATATATGGCTTCTTTTGCTACAATGCTTATGGCTAGAATCTAGCATTTCCCAATGAAAAGTTGGGGTGACTCCTTAAACCAGGATTGTAGGTGTTATTATATAGGTTATTTTATGGTCTAAGAGCATCTACCAAATAATCCACATATTCAGGTTAAATTGATTGACACTTTTGTCCTTGGTGCTCCAGCCTACACACCTCGCACCGCATTTCTCAACCTTGTGGATCCATCGTAAGTCTATCTATCTTCCTGCTTAAGATATCCAGTTAGTTCTCCAACTATGCCACTGCGTCGTGCTCTAGATGAGCACCACTAGTAATTATTCATGGCTATTTCTACTATCAGATCTTGGGCCACTTTTGATGTCTTATTGTTTGGCATCCCTCTAGGTTCCACATCTATAGACTGCCTAGTGCTTTAACTCAACCCATTATAGAATGTTTGGATCTGCATCCACAGTGGTAGTCTATGGTGTGGGCATCGTTTGAGCATCCCCTTGAATCTCTCCCAAGTATCATATAAAGATTCACCTTTAGTTTGGGAGTATAAGGAGATGTTGATCCTTAGTTTTGCAATCTTTGTCGGTGGGAAGTACTACAACAAAAATGTCTTTGCCATTTGTTCCTATGTAATTAATGAACAACATAGAATGGAGTTTAGCCATTACTCCTTCCCTTTTAAGGAGAATCGAAATAGACACAGCCTTATGACGTCGTCATTAGCTCCGTTTATCATAAAAGTTTTGTAGATCTCTAGAAAGTTAGAAATACACATGTTAGGATCCTTATCTTTGAGTCTATTGAATTGGACTGACTACTACATCATCCGGATGATGCTTGACTTGATCTCAAAGTTATTTGCTTAGAAAGTCGATCTTGTGATTTTGGACTCTGCACCAGGTAAGGTTGGCCTAACATAGTCGAACATAGTCCATAGTTGGTCAGTCATGTTGTCCAATTCTTCAGTTTCTACTTAACCACCCAAGTTTCTATTCGATGATCTAGTTAAAACTCCCGTAGTTATGTCCTTCAAAGATTCTTATATGCGATTCTTTCAATTTCTAGATCTGCATCTGTTAGGCTCTCAAAAGTGCTTCGGGTAATAAATTGACTAAGATTCTAAATATAAAAAAGAAATAAAGATAAAAAATTAAACAAATAAAATAACGTAAAATAAAAAAAGACTGAAACAAGATAAAATAAAAATAACAATGACTAGTATAAAATTAAAATTTTCCTAATAACACTATTCCTAGCAATAATGTTAAAAACTTGATCGACTGATTTTAGTTGTCAATACTTGAATTAACCAAAAGTGCATGATGTAGCTATAGCTAACATAGATAAGTACACATTGAACCCACGAAGACAATGATTATTGGTAATTACCTCTCTCTTATTATTTAGCCTACATATTGGATTTTGGGTCTTGGATTTTGATAAAGAAATTTAAACTTAAACAATTAAAATAAAATAGGAAACAATAATGAACACAAAAACAATGGAAATCACTTAGAAAACTTAATATCAAAGATTAGTGTCTAGGTAATGAATCCCCCTAAAACAATTAAATAATTAACCTTTTATCATACAATTTTTTCTTTGACTATTGGATCATGGGAATTTCTATCTTATGTTAATAACTCCCTAAAAAATAATAATAACTAAACAATAGGTTTATTAACCAAATCATTCAGGTTAAAGTTTCTAGGATTGCTTTATCGATTTGTAAATTTTGCTATTAGGTTTGACCCTAATATGGAGGATTTATGTTAACCTATCTCTAGGTTTGTAAGCAAGTCCTTTCAATTATGGTAAATCTATTCATACATAGCACTTCTCAATCTCTATATTTTGAAATCAAATTATGTACTAATATTTCAAATCTAATAGAACATGCAAAAATACATAATTGAATCACAATAGATCAATCAAAACAACTTCATTAAATAAAACATTCCAACTAGGGTTCATCACGCCTAGATACTAAAAATGTGTTTTCTTTCATATAATAGAAAACAAAATCTAGGATAAACTGGAAGAAAAACGAATAGAAAATAATGGAATCATAATTCTAAATCTTCTTTCTTTTTCTATTAAATGTTCATGCAAAGTTTGAGGTTTGATGTTGCGATTTATTAGATCTCTTGATGAATTCTATGTGTTCTCCACATTTATAGAACAATATCATTCCTTCTATATATTCTTAACGTCTATAATTGGCTCAAAAAGTCTACTCCCTTTAATTGGCCTCCAATTACGTCTTTTTATCGTAAATCCTAGGGTTTTGGGTGATAAAAGGTCCAATAAATGGGCATATACTGGATTGTGTATATTCCAAAATCTCCAGAATTTGCAATTTTGTACGGGCTGTGATACTTACACGAGTATAGATATGACCATGTATCTTTGATTTCCACTAGGCACATAATCGTTTAGAGGGATTGATAGATGTATAATTGATCATATTTATACCTCATATTTGATCTATTTTTTCTTGATAAATTTTAATTTTATTGTATGTTTGGTACTTAATTTGCTTCAAGTGTGTTTATAGGGTATAATTTCCTTCACGGAATTTAAGGAGAAGAATTAAGAAGAAAGTATGACATAAAAAAAAGATTCAAGCCATAAAAAGGATGCGCGACCAAGCATTAACCTGTGAACTTCTCTCAAGTTATGCATATTTGTCGATTCTAGAGATTTTAGGTTATGCACTTTTGATGCATAGTTGTGCATCAACCCATTTATCTCCCGGAAACATAAAATTTACTGTAATAAGATGTATTCAAAGGAAAAAAGGAGGGAATATGTACAGAGGCATTCTAAAACTCTCAGAGGTAACTTAAGAAGTGATTTTGATCTAGAGAAGTGGAAAACATGAAAAATTCATCAAAAGATCGAAGAGAATACAAGAAAAAACCTTTCTTAGCAAGAATATTTGATTGGAGATAATCAGGGAGGTTTAGAATTATGAACTCGTTATTTTCTATTCGTTTTTCTTTGTACTATTGATTGATTTCGTTTCCAATCATGTGTAACTAAATTCCTTTAGTTTTTAGGTTAGATGAACCCTATGTTTATTCTTTAACTTGTTTTGATTCTTTTATTAATGCAATTGTTTTGATTCATATATTATGATTTGATTACATGTTTAATTTATGTTTTAATAGATCTGGAATATTAGATCAAAATCTAATTTCATACATAGAGATTGAGAAATCCTATTTATGAATAGATCTACCATTATTGAAAGGATTTGATTGTAACCCTAGAGATAGGATGACATAAATCCTATGAACTAGGGTCAAACCTAATAGCGGGGCTTACTAATCAGTAAAGAAATCCTATAAACTTTAACTTGAGTAATTCAGTTGGAAACCTTAGGATTAGTTAATATTAAACTCAAGGTCAGCTATTAGCATACCATAGGAATCTCCACAGTTTAATAAATCAATAAAACAATTGCATAATAAAAGATCAATCGATTGAGGGTTTTTAAGGCAATTCAAAACCTAGACACTAATTCTTGATATCATTAATTTTCTAAATTAATTCTTAATTCTCTGTTCTATGTCATTTCCTATTTATTTAATTTGTTTAAGTTTTATTTTCTTTAAATTAAAAATCAAATCAATTTGTAGACTAGATAATAGGATAATGGTAACTACTAGTAATCACTATCATCATGGGATCGACCCGTATTTATTAGTACTAGCTACAGTAACACTGTGTACTTGTGGTTATTTCATTATTGACACTCAGAAAAACTCAATAAATATTTTGGCACCATTACCGGGGACTTGATATTAGGAACACCTGAATATTATTACTTTAGTCATTAATTTTATATCTTATTTTATTTTTATTGTATTTTATTATATCTTATTGCATTTATGGCTTATTCATTTAATTATCTTTTGAACATCTCTACTTGATCTTGAGTTTGTAGTTTTTGTAGGGTTTAAGATTCATTGTCATAGCCACAACTCATAACGGAAGGATGGAGCAAACAATACTTTTATAGGAGCCAGAATATGTCTTCGCAATCTGTAACATCACCATATGGGAGAAAGAGGTGTCCTCACAAGTTTTCATAGGCTTAAGCAATATCCAGAGTGTTTAACAACATTAGTAGGTGTAATTACTACAATCATAAATGTTGAGCACCAACTTATATATGGGATCGATTGAGTATGTACAATGAAACTTAAGGTGTACTATATAGGAATAACTACAATTTAGAGTGGAGCAACTCTTACGCTTATAGATGGAATGATTATACTTGTGCTGAATATTTACAGTCCAAACACCTCCAATTAACGAGCCAACTCTGGAAGATATGATGGTTGATTTCATTCAAGATTCAATCTGAGGCATCAGGAAATAGAGGCTTGTATACAAAAGTTAGTTAATCAGATGGACCACCTGGCAAAGAATTTATCTGACACGTTACAAAGAAGTTTGTCTAGTGTTACTAAAATAGACCCTACCGAATGTGAAACAACAATCACATTTAGTAGCAAAAAAGAGCTCCTAGTAAAAGAAGAAGAGGAAGAGGAAAAGGAAGGAAGTATTACTGATAAATTAATGGAACTCCTTGCAGAAATAAAAGCTAATCAATGCAAATTTAAAAGTGAAGAAAAGACAAGAGTTGGCCTTGGAGTGAAATTCCAAGAAGAGCTTACAGAAGAATAAGAAGTCTCCATCCAAAAAGAGGAAGTAGAAGAGTGGCTGGAGATAATTGAAGAAGACAAGCCCGAAACCTTTTTCTAGGAAGAAGAAAAAGAAGAGTGGGCAAAGATGGTTAAGGAAGAATTGGCATAGGAACTAAATAAGGATACTGTTAATGAGGCATTAGTAGTTATCTTAAGTACGGAGGGTTCCCAGTTCCTCTATAAGAAATTTCTTTCATCAACAGAAGACTCAAAGATTTTCATTTTCCCTACTTCATTAATAGTTTCTCGTTGAAAAAAGTATTAATGCAGTCGTTAGGATTTATTAATTTGATAAATTATTTTCTTATTATTATTATCTTGCAACAGATGGCTTACTTACGATTGACAAAACCCTTACACGAAGAAGCGGGTGGAAGCAAGCGATTGATTGTAGACGTAGGATGGGGGTAAACATTCAAGGTATGTCAAGCTACTGACGTTAAACAAACGTTGCATGAGAGGTAACCCATGAATTAGGATAGGTTTTATTTTGAAATTTATGTTATTTTTATATTTTGTATTCATTTTCTTTATTGTTATTTTTATTTTATGTTATCTTTTTATCCCTTTGTCTTTATATTTTGCAAGGATGTAATCTCATAATGGATGGATCAGAACCAAAAAATTGTCTTACTTAGGAAAGTCCCACCTAACCTTCTTACTTATTTTATATGTTTATACTGTGTACATTGATGACAATGTATGATTTTAAGTATGGGCATGGGGATAGCAAGTTTAATGATTTTCTTAAGCTTATTATAATATTGATTATTAAGTTTTATGAACTGATATCTTGACTTAATCGAAATCTATCCATTAATACTTCACTTCATTATTGAATATTGATTTCAATTGGTGTGCAAAAGGATGAGAGTTAGGATAAAATTGCTTTTAAACTTTATAGTTTTGGTGATCAAGTTAAATGAATTTCATATTATTTACACACATATGTGCACTTTTTTCAGCTTTTGAGCCTAACAGCGAAAACTTCAAAATTTTAAAGCTTTTTTTAGTCTTTCATTTGTGTTATCATGTGTAGTAGAATGATTTTAAAACTTTCTCTTATTATACATATTGAAACCATATTTGTTAAATTGGACTCATTGGAGTGATAAAGGCACTTAAATTCAACAATTTGTGTTAGCCTTATTCCTTGAAAACTTCCTTACCCATAATTTATCCTTTAGGAGTAACCAAGTTAAGCCTTAACCTTTTTCATTGATTTTACCCACATGTTATCCTTTACCTTATTTTTCTTTGACGACCTTTTTTATTGTTTTGAATCTTAAAGGTTATTTACATTATTTAATTGTTTGAAACTTGAAATTTTTGATAGGTCCATTGCTTCTTTAATTGTGGTACTGAATGATAAATTGTTTGATAAAAAATAAAATATAAAATAAAAATAAAAATTTGGGAATAAGTTTATGGTACCAAAGAGTTGCGATGAAAGGACCTGTATGTTTATTTGTAAACAAGTCTTGTGATTTTTCCTTTGATAATTTTCCTTCAAGTTAACTCTTTTTATTATCTCAATCATACTAAACCTAAGCCTTATTACAACCTAAAGACCTTTGGATTTTTTTTTACAGTTTATACATAAGTTATGGAGATGTTATTTTATTGCAAGCTTATGGTAAGAGTTATTCTATGCATTGATTCAGAGTTTTGATACTTTTCACCCTAAACTATTGAGGACATTGAGTGACATCTTGGAAAGGGTGTAAAGATTAACGTTTTTTACTTCAATGAGATTATGATGTGATTACTATTAATATTGCTTAGGAAGTTAATTTTAGTATAATTTGATTCTACATGTATGCCAGTTTGATTCAATAGGGTATGATGATGTATAATATGACTGGATAGATCGACATTGATGAGGGATTGATGTGTAAGATTTATAATTTTGATTATGGTTTGCTTGAGGATAAGAAAATGCTTAAATATTGGGATGTTTGATAGATTCATAATTGATCATATTTATTCCTTATATTTGATTTATTTTTGCTTGATAAATTATACTTTTATCGCATATTTGGTGCTTATTTCGCTCCAAGTGTGTTTAAAGGGTATAATTGCCTTCACGGACATAAAGGAGATTGCCTTCACAGACTTAAAGGAGATGAATTTGGAAGAAAAAACCACATGAAACGAAGATTTGAGGTATAGAAGGGATCCCAGGTCGAGCCTCAATCCATGCAAATTTGCAAATTTTCAAGATTTTGGGTTGTACATCAGACCGTGCATCAACTAGAACCCTAAACTTTACTATAAAAAGACGTTTTCAGAGGCAAAAAGGAGGAAATACGTACAAAGATGTTTTGAAACTCTCAGAGGAAATTCAAGGGGTGATTATGATCTAGAGAAGTGGAAAATAGAAAAATCATCAAGAGATCCAAGTGAATACAAGATTAAACATCTACTTGCAAGAATATTTGATTGGAGATAATCAGGGAGATTTAGAATTATGAACCTATTATTTTCTATTCATTTTTCTTTCTGTTATTGTTTGATTTCATTCCTAATCATGTATAACTAAATTTCTTTAGTGCTTACATTAGATGAACATTATGTTATGCTTTAACATGTTTTAATTCTTTTATTAATTCAATTGGTTTAATTAACATATTGTGATTTGATTATGTGTTTAATTTATGTTCTAATATATCTGAAATATTAGATCCTAATCTGATTCGTACATAGAGATTGAGAAATCCTATTTATTAACAGATCTACAGCAATTGAAAGGAGTTTATTGTAACCCTAGAGATATGATGACATAAATCCTCTAGATTAGGTTGAAACCTAATAGCAAGAATCACAAATCAGTAAAGCAACCCTATAAACTTTAACCTGAGTAATTTGGTTGAAAACCTTTGGATTAGTTGTTATTAGAATTAAGGTTAGCTATAAGCATACCATAGGAATCTTCACGGTACAATAAATGAATAAAATAATTGCATAATAAAAGATTAATTGTTTAAGGATTTTTAGGGGGATTCGAAACCTATACACTAATTCCCGATATCAGTAATTTTCTAAGTGAATTCTTAATTCTCTTATCAATATTGTTGACGATTTATTTAAGTTTTATTTTCTTTAAATGAAAAATCATAATCAAGTCGTAGACTAGATAATAGAATAACGATAACTACTAGTAATCACTGTCCTTGTGGGATTGACCCATATTTGCTAGTACTTGCTACTGCTACACCGGGCACTTGTGATTATTTCATAATTGACACTCAGAAAAAAGTCAATCAAGGATTAATGGTGTGGATGGGCTAGTAATCTAATTAGTGCCAAGTCAATTATAATGCATTTAATTTGGAGTTAAATTTGGTTGATTTGTGAAATTTGTGTTCATAAATTGATGGAATTATTTGTTAAATGTTCACAGATGGTTTTCAATGCCAAAAAGACGAAAAAGGATCAAAAAGAGGAAAAATATGGAAGAAATTCGAAAATTCCAGTCTGGCCGAAATTCAAAGATTAGGCGTGGGCACGCCTAAGGTCATAATCCCAAATCTGCAGATTTTCCAGAATTGGAATCCAATTAGAACACAATCGTCAAGATTTTCTGGAGTCCTTTTCAAGAAGTTTCCCACCTAAATTAGAAGATTATCTAATTGGGACAAAATCAAGTGAAGATTATGAAGAGATTGAATTCAATTAGGAAGAGGGAGCTTGAACTACCGTATACATATGGGTTAGGGTTGCAAAAGG
>JAOTBA010029535.1:0-17223 GCA_025629845.1 Erythroxylum squamatum
TTCTTGATAACTGCTTCTTTCTTCTTGTTTCTTGATCTTTGAAGAATTAGTTATTCAGTTGAGTTCTATAACTAACTCAAGCTGATTAGTCATCCGACGTGGTATCAGGTCTTCTGTCTCATTTTATCGTCTCACTTTTGGTTTGCGCTTCCGTCTCACTTTTGATTTGCTTCCGTCCCATTTTTGATTTGCGCTTCCGTCTTACTTTCTATCGTCTCATTTTTGGCTTTGCGCTTCCGTCTCATTTTTCTTTCTGCTTCCGTCTCATTTTGCTTTCTACTTCCGTCTCATTTTCTTTCTGTCTTACTTTCCTCTTTTATTATTATTTGGTCTTCATCAAAATTATTGAACGTAAAGTCATTTTGACTTAACAATATCTACTGAGTTAGAAAGAGTTGAACATGAGACAGAAGAGATGGATAGAATTATTAAAAGATTATATAGTGGCTAGTGCATTGAGTATAAAGTCACATAGCAGTGTAGCTTAGATTCAGTTATCGAGATTACCAAATTTGATTCAATTGAGAGCTTTGAATGTGGAGTTGAATCTAGAGCATAACGAAACATTGATAGCCACACTAAAGTTGAGACCGATGTTACATGATCGAATTAGAAAAGTTTAGAGTAAAGATCCTAAAATGGTGAAACTGATTTAGAAAGTTAAGATGAATCCCGATTTTGAATTTGAATTGTGAGATGAGACATTATGGTTAAAACAGAGATTATGTGTGCCTAATATGGATGAATTAAGAAAGGAAATACTTGAGGAAGCCCATATGGCTGCTTATGCTATGCATCCTGGCATGACTAAGATGTATAATACACTGAAGCAACATTTCTGGTGGCCTGGAATGAAGAAGCAAGTAGCAGAGTATGTTTATAAATGTATAACATTCCAACAGGTTAAAGCTGAGCATCAGGTTCTAGTTGGGAAACTTCAATTGTTGCCTATTCCAGAGTGGAAATGTGAACGAATCACTATGGATTTCATTACGGGCTTGCCTACGACTCCAAGAAAAAATGAAGCGATTTGGGTTGTGGTAGACCGATTAACTAAGTCGGCGTATTTCTTACCAGTGAGAGAAAATAACTCACTAGACCAGTTGGCTCGGAAGTATGTGAATGAAGTGGTTAGACAGCATGGGATTCTAGTGTCTATTGTATTGGATAGGGATCCCAGATTTACTTTAAGATTCTGGAAGAGTTTACAGTCAGCTATGGGTAAAAAAGTTAAACTTCAATACTGCATTTCATCCTCAAACGGATGGGCAGAGTGAGAGGACAATCAAGACTATTGAGGATATGCTCAGGGCATGTGTATTAGAGTTCTAAGGAGCTTGGGATCAGTATATAGCATTAATTGAATTTGCTTATAATAACCATTATCACAGTAGTATTGGTATGGAACCTTATGAGGCATTGTACGATAGAAAATGTCGATCGCCTCTATATTGGGATGAGGAAGGTTTGAGAATGATAGAAGGCCCTGAATTGATACAAGATACTGTGGATAAGGTGAAGCTTCGAATTAAAGTGACTCAAGATAGACAAAAGAGCTATGTGATCAGCATCGACGGGATATGGAATACAGTGTAGGAGACAAAGTGTTTCTGAAAGTGTTGCCCTGGCGAGGAGTGTTGAGATTCGGTAAGAAGGGCAAGTTGAGCCCTAGATATATTGGTTCTTATGAGATCATTGAGAGGATAGGACCGTTGGCATATCGATTAGCCTTACCGAATGAGATATATTAGTTACGTAATGTTTTCCATGTGAGTATGCTCAGGAGATATAGATCTGATCCGATGCATGTATTACTAGCTCAAGAGATTGAAGTTACTAGTAATTTGAGTTATATTAAAGAGCTAGTTCAGATAGTGGGATATCGGACAAAACAACTGAAGAATCAGGAAATTCCAATGGTGAAAGTTCTATGGAGAAATCATTCGAGTGAAAAAGCAACTAAGGAAATAGAGGAGCATATGAAAAAGCAATATCCCCACCTGTTTCATCAATCAGGTATGAATTTCGAGGACGAAATTTCTTAAGGAGAGGAGAATTGTAACGTCTCAATATCCCATGTTAGGTGCTAGGACCCCAAAATAGTGTAAATGAGAGTATACTTAGAAATTAAAAGTGCATTTCATGCATCATATGGCATATTTAAATATGTGAATTGTGTTGATATTCATGAAATAATTGTACATGCATTCATTGACATTTTCTGGGTATAATTGATTTATAAATGCGATTAAAATGAGAATTGTGGTTTTTATGTGTTGAAAATTTATTTGGAGAGTGTCATTATTATTTCTAAATTTTTGGTGAATTTTAGGAAATTTCTGAAAAATTTAGGGTATTTCTGGACTAGGAAAATTGTTGAAAAATGGACAAATGAAAGCGTGACATGTGGACTGATGACATAATGAAAAATGGCCTACATGCAATGGAGACGTGTGGCTGTGAATTATGGAATACACGTAGGTCCTATTTTGGTATAGAAGAGTACTGTAGCTTGTCTGTTTTTTCATTGGAATCATCAAAAAATACCAAAACTCTTTCAATTATTCATCATCAACAAAACAACTTGTTGATTATGCTTGAGTAATTGGCCAATGATTCTTACATCAAAGTAAGAATTTCAGTCCATATCAACAGCTGGAAATTGAGCTAAACTAAGTTAAGTTTTAAGTTTAAGATACCGTAAATGGTTTTTGATGATGTTTGAGTATGTGTGAAAGAATTTATGCATGAGTGGGATAAGAAGAAGTGATTTCAGCGATAATTGGTGAATTAGAAAGTCTGCAAAAAGTGTTAACAAAAAATGGGAAGATGTAGAAGATGGAAAGTGCAGGAAATTGGAGTTAACTGAAAAAATGCAGAAAAATGATAAAATGCGTGAATAGTGATCTATTTTGATGTTTGGGTTTTAATATGGGATTTTGGATATGTTTGTGAATGATTGGAGCTGAAATGGAAATAGAAAAGATGATTCATGCATAAGATGTGTTGTTATGCTCCAAGTAGGATTAAGATGATAGAAAAAAGTGGAATGAAGGTGGAAAGAAGATGGAAAAAAATATGCAGAAAAATATGACATATACATGAATGATAAACGGTTTTTGATGTTTGTTTGTAATTATGGATTTTGATTTGTTATGGATGATCTGAACTGAATTGGGGATCAAAATAAAGAGAATTAGGGAAGATATAAGTTTGAAAGCTGGGAAAAGAAAAATGAAAGAAGAAGAAGAAAACCTGCGTTTTATTAATCTAGAGAGAGAAAAGATGAGGAGTTGCATCGAAGGCTTACTGAAGGGAGACCCTTCTGAACATCCTTTGTTCTTTTTTCATAACTTCTTCTCCTGACATCCAAATGACATGGTATTTGAACCAAAAAACTCATAACACATTGTTATTTATCTCCACCAAAATTTATAGCCATCTGAATTAATTTGGAAGAGATTGATTGATGAGTCAGGATGAAAATGTTGAGGTGTGCTGGAATTTGATAACTGGAATGATTTCACTAATCATGCTTCGGTATTTTGATTTTATCTTGATTAGTAGATCTCTAAATGAGATGATTCTTAATTTAAGTTTAACTAGAGACATTTGTCTACAATTGCTAAGAAGAAATTGAATTTGAATTCTGTGCTTAAAGGTCTTGAAATTTAGCTTGAAAGTGAGTCTTGGCTTAGGCTATAACACTACCTGTGATAGAAATTATATCCTGTAGTTATCGAATAAACTGTATTGATGTAGGCCAAATCAGACAAAGTTGTCTTTATAAAAGTTGTAAGTTATTATCTTAGCTTTCAATTGGTATAAAGTTTGTAATTGTTGGATATTGAAATTGAGAGATATGGGTTGTACAACTTTGAATGCATGATTATGCCCTAGCCAAAATTTCAAATGTACTCAGTCTATAGTATTTTGAGCATAACTCATAGAATAATTAACCAAATTGTATGATCTTGGTGTCCTTAGAAACTTAAGGGATAGGGAAAAAATTGTATAGAAGAAAGTGTTACAAAAATACACCATTTTCCTTATCATAATGATCATGTAAAGTAGACCTGAAAGTCTGTGTTGATAAGAAAGCTGGAATAGTTAATGAGTGTATGAATTTTGACACATTTGGAGTACAATTGATCTTTGCATTGGTTTATTACAGAAGTATACCTGGGCATATGTCATTGAACATGCATGTTACATGATACATTTATAAAAATACACATTCAGTTACATGAACAATATGGTAACATGAAATTGTATTTGATTGCATATAGAAGAGCAAGTAGAGCGATCGCTTCCAGATATTGCCGGAACTTCAAGGCAATAAACAAAAAGGGAGCAATTGTTAGTAACCTAAGATGGTCTCATCTTAATTTGTTCTGTTCATTACTAAATTAAATTTGATATGTGTTAATTGTGTTCTAAATTCCAGACAATAATTGTCCGAGACATTTGATGCATGTAAACATCATTGGAAGTGCTACTTGTATGTGAACGAGATTGACTATTTGATTCTCAACGTAAATGTTAAATGTCGGACTAAAAGTCCGATGACAAATGTGAACGAGAAAGAATGTGACTGTGACTGAATGAACATGATGATTGAATTTGTGAATGTATTTCATTTCCAATGCATGAAATATAAAGGCAGTTATGACTTATGTCGCCAGTTAAAAAGAGCTTAAATAGCAAGAAAAGAAAGTCAAGTTACCAAATCCATCTTGTTTATGGCATCATAGGTTAGGTCATATAAACTAAACTACAATTACAAAGTTACATAAAGAAGGATATTTTGATCATTTTAATTATGAATCGTATAAAACTTGCGAAACTTGTTTATTGGGAAAGATGACCAGACTATCCTATGGGGGAAAGGGAGAACGTGCAAGTGAGTTACTTGAGCTTATATATTCAAATGTGAAAAGGTGGATTCTCATATTTCATTATGTTCACAGATAATCTTTCTAGATATGGTTATGTGTACTTAATGAAACAAAAATTTGAATCATTTAAAAAGTTCAAAGAATTTAGACTTAAGGTTAAAAAACAAATTGGTAAGAGTATTAAGACACTTAGATCAGATCAAGTTAGTGAATAATTGGACCACAATTTTCTTTGTTACTTAAAAGAGAATGAGATTCTCTTACAATGGACTCTTATTGGAACTCCACAACATAATGGAGAGTCTAAGAGGAGAAATCCTACTATATTATATATGGTATGTTCTATAATGAGTGACACAGTCTTTCCTGTCTCGTTTTGGGGATATCCATTGAAATTATTGCTTATCTTCTTAATAAAGTTCCATCCAAATCAGTTGATAAGACTCCATATAAGATCTGGAATGGTATCAGACCAAACTTATCATACCTAAAGATTTAGTGATGTGACTTGTTGAAATCCAAGTTCATGAGCCAAGATGAGTCCTAAAAAAGGATGGAAGCAAAATTTGATCAAATAGCAAATAACCATGCCTTTTCCATTCACAATTTGGAGGTCCAAATGGGTCAGTTAGGCAATGCATTATCTACAGGAAGTGTGAGGAGCCTTTCAAGCAATACAGAAGCAAATCCAAGGGAGTAAATTAATGCTATCATACTTAGAAGTGGGAAGAGCTAAAAGAAACAACAACAAAAACAAGCTGAACCCTACCTTGTAGAAGACCAAGAGAAGAAGAAAAAGGACGAAGTTAAAAATGAGGATCCTCGCTAAGTTCCTCCTCCTCCATATCCACTAAAAATACCATTAGCTTGTGTTTTGTTGAAGCTTTGGAGAGCATACCTAAGTATCCAAAATTTCTTAAAGACATCTTACCAAGCAAGCATAATTGGGATGCCAATCAAACGGTCTTCATGATGAAAAGTTGCAGCTCTATAATTACTAACCATATGCCCTCAAAATTGAAAGGTCTAGGGAGTTTTACTATACCCTATATAGTTAGTAATTTAGAATTTTCTAAATGCTTATGTGACTTAGGTGTAAGTATTAATCTTATGTCTTTATCAATTTTTATGAAATTGGGGCTAGGAGATGTGAAGCCAACTTCCATGCTTATTTAGTTGGTGGATCAATCAATAAAGAAATTGTTTGGCATGGTGAAGGATGCGTCTATAAAAGTGAACAAGTTTATTGTTCCTGTGAATTTGTCATGCTAGACTTTGAAAAGGATTGAAACTGGCTACTAATTCTTAGTAGACCCTTTTTGAACATCAATCCATCATTAGTTTGAACCTGTCCATTTATACTATACATTATCATATCCTATTGAATCAAATTGACATGCAATCAAAATCAAGTTGTCATAAAATTAACTTCCTAAGAAATATTAATAGTAATCACATCAACATTCGCATTGAAATCAAAAGCATAAATCTTTACACCCTCACCATGATTTCAATCAATGCACTCAAGTGTTTAGGGTAAAAAGCATCAAAAGTCTCAATCAATGCATGGCAAAATCCTTATCATAGGCTTGCAATAAAATCACATCTCCACCACTTATGTACAAACTAGAAACAAAAAACAAAAGGACTTATAAGGTTGTAATGGGGCTTAGGTAAGGTATGATTGGGATAATAACAAGGGTTAATTTGAAGGAAATTTACTAAAAAGAAAATTACATGAAACTTATTCACAATACACATAGGTCCTTTCACTGCAAAACTAATATTACTATATACTTTTTCATTTTTTTATTTTTTATATATATGCTTGATTTTTCTCTTTCTTTCTTTCTCTTTCTTTTTTTACAGTAATTTCGAGTAGTTTCATCATGTGCCATAATTAAAGAAATATTGGACCATTCAAAATTTCAAGTTTCAAATAAATAAATAATGTAAATAACATTCAGGCTTCAAAACAATAAAAAGGTCTTCAAAAAAAGGGATAAAGGTTAACAATTTGGGTTTAATCAATGAAAAAGGCTAAGGCTCAACTTGGTTATTCCTAAAGGTAAATTTGAGGGTATGATTTAAAAAAAAAAGGCTACAACAAGTTGTTGAATCTAAGTGCCTTCATCAATTCAATGCTTCTAATTTAACAAATATGGTCTCAATATGCATAATAAAAGCAAGTTCTGGAATTATCTTACTATACACGATATCATATACGTGAAAGAATAAAAAGAGCTTAACAAAATTTTGAAAATGTTCTCTTTAGGCTCAAAAGCTCACAAAAAAATATGGGTATATGTGTGAGTAAATAAAATGCATTATCATTCAACTTGAATGTTTCAAGGATTACGAAAAATATAACTTAGAAAAATAATTTTATTCTTACCATCATTCTTTTACACACCAATTCAAATCAATATTCAATAAGGACCTACAGCATTCATGGATAGATTTCAACAAATTCAAGACATCATTTTATAAAATATTATAATTACAATTATAATAAGCTTAAAGAAATCATGTTAAGATTCGTTAAACCTATCCCCACACTTAAAGTTGTACGTTGTCCCCAACGTACATAATACAAGTAAATATGCAAGTGAGAGGGTTGTTTAGTACTTTCCTGATTATGACGATTTTCTGATTTCAATCCATCAAATGTGGGACTAACAACCTTACAAAATATGAAAGAAAAGGATAAAAAGAAACAAAAGAACTAACACGATAAAAAATAAAAAACCTATACTAATTAACATGAAAGCAAAAACAAGATATTATCAACATTGAAATAAAATTAAAACTAACTCATAGGTTGCCTCCTATGCAATGCTTCATTCCTCCACAAAAGTGGTTTTGTAGCTTACAAACAAGCCACATATTGTAAGATAATAATAAGGAAATAATATATTAAATTAATAAATCCAATTTCAAGCAATAATGTCCTTTTTAATGACAAATTGTTAATAAAATGAGGGATAATGAACCTCCCTAAGTCATCACTTGGCTCAAATAACTAGTCTTTGAAGAAGTGGGAACCCTCCGTACTTAAGGTCACTACTAACAACTCATTAGTAGTTTCCTGACTTGGTTCCTCCTCTAGTTCTTCCCAATCAACTCTATACTTTTCTTCTTAAATAGAGGCTTTTGGCTTATCTTCTTCAGTGATCTCCTGCCACTTCTCTACTTCCTCTTCTTGGATGGAAGTTTGTTATTCTTCCAGAAGCTCTTCTTGGAATGTCACTCCATTCATAAAGCTAGCACTTGCCTTTTCTTCTCTCTCAAATTCACGTTACTCAACTTTCATGTCAACAAGGAGTTTCATTAATTTATCTGTAATACTCGCTTCCTCTTCCTCTTCTTCTTCTTCGAGCTCATCTTCATAACCAAAGGTGATTTCCATTCCAAATTCGTTAGGATCTGTTTCATTAGGACTAGGCAAAATCACTAGTGGTTCATTAGATAATATATCTACCAGCTGATCGATTTGATTCACCATATTCTATATATTTCTTGATGCCTTACGTTTGATTCTTGAATAAACTCAGTTATGATATTTTTTAGAACTGCTGTTACCTCCTCGCCTTCTTAACATGTATCTTCATTAATGAAATTGATTGTTGTCTCTTCTTCACTATAAGATGGTTGGAACCTCAAATTATACTCATCATATGTTAGTGATAAAAGTCTCTCATTGAATTCACGTTGACTAGCTACTCTCTCGACAAGGCATTCCATTAGTTTATCTGTAACACTTTCTTTTTCTTCTAGAAGCTTTTTTTAGATTGTCCCTCCATTTATGAAGCTAACCCTTGTCTTTTCTTTACTTTCAAATTTGTGTCAATCAGCTTTCATTTCAGCAAGGATCTCCATTAATTTATCTTCTGGAGTTGGTTTGTTACATAGAGGTGCTTGGTGCCATAAATATCCAAATGGAGTGTAATCGTTCCATCCATAAGAATAAGAATTGCTCCACTCTGAATTGTAGTTATTCTCGTATAGGGCACCTTGAGGTTGATTGTACATGCTCGATTGCTCCTATGTATAAGTAGGTGCTCGACATTTATGAATATATTGATAACTTCCATCAATGTCGCTACACGGCCTGAACATCGGTTGAGCTTCCAAAAACATGTGAGAATACCTCACTCTCCCATAAGGTGATGTCATAGTTTGCAAAGACATACTCTGGCACCCACAAAAGTACTATCCACTTCATCCTTCCAATGTGAGTTGTGATATGACAATGAATCGCAATTCCTATAATAAACCACAAACTTAAGATCAAGTAGTGAAATTCAAAATATAATTAAATTAATAAGCCACAAATACAATAAAATGAAATGAAATAAAGAAAATAAATACAAAAGCAAAACTAAAATAAAAGAAAATGAAAACAAAGATAAATCAAAATTTGATTGACTTTTTTCGAGTTAGCCAACTATGTAATAAACTGCAAGTGTACAGTGTAACTGTAGCTAGTATCGACAAGTACGTGTCAATCCCATGAAGACTATGAGTACTAGTTGTCACCGTTCCCTTATTATCTAGCCTAAGGATTAATTTTAGATTTTTAATGGAAAGTAATTAAAAGTAAAACAAATAAAATAAAATAGGAAACAATAATGAACATAAAGTGGAATTCACTTAGAAAACTATCGTTATCACAAATTAATATCTAGGCCTGAATCCCCTTAAAGCCTTAACAGATTGATTTTTTATCATGCAATTATTTGTTGATTAATTGGACGGTGGAGACTACTATGGTATGCTAATAGCTGGCCTTGAGTCTACTAACAATAATCCTAAGTTCTTTAACCAAATTACTCAGGTTAAATCTTATAGGACTATGTTAACAATTTATGAGTCCCTCTATTAGGTTTGAACCTAATCCGAAGGATTTATGTTATCCTATCTCTAGGGTTGCAATTAACTCCTTCTAATTACGATATATCTATTCACACTAAGATTTCTTAATCTCTATGCATGAAATCAAATTATGATCTAATATTCTCAGGTTATTAGAACACAAATAATACGCATAATCAAATCACAATATGTCAAATAACCAATTGCATTAATAAAAGAATCAAATCATATAAAAGTATTCATATAAGATTCATCTGACCTAAATACTAACTGGACATTTAGTCACACATGATCGAACACAAAATCAAATATACATAAACAGAAATACGAATTGAAAACAATGGGTTCATAATTCTAAATCTCCCTAATTATCTTTTAACAAATGTTCTAGCGATGTAGAGGCTTGATCTTGTGTTCTGATGGATTTTTCAATGATTTCTGTGTTTACCGCTTCTTTGGACCAAAATCTTCCCTTATGGATGTTCTCCACATCTAGAAATGACCTCCAAGAGTCTTGCCCCTTCATTAGCTTCCAAAAACATCTTTTTATATATAAAAAAAACTAGGGTTTCTGGGCGTTTATCAAACTGTGTATGTCAAAAAACACCTGAAATCGTGATTTTGCACGACCTGGACAAGTGCACGACTGTGCATCACTTTTATCCTTCAATTCTTCGTTCTATGCTGTCTTTTCGTTTGAATTCTTCTCCATTAAGTTCGTGAAAGGAATTATAACCTATAAACACACTTGAAGCACATTAATTACCAAATATACAATAAAAGTATAAAATATCAAGCAAAAATACATCAAATATGAGGTTAAATTATGATTAATTATGCTTCTATCAAATATACCCACACTTAAGTTTTGCTTGTCCTCAAGCAAACTATAATCAAAATTATAAATTTTACAACATCAATCTATCGTTAATTTCAACATGTCTATTTATACTATACATTATCATATCCTATTAAATCAAATTAACATGTAATCAGAATCAAGTTGTCATAAAATTATTTTCAATGGCTGAGAATGACATCCAGAAAAGATGACAAAGGTACTTCTTTAGCATTTTAATTAAGGCATAGAGGATAACATCTTTTTAGGTGATTTAACATATTTGAGAGGAATTGTAACTTTACTCGTTGCCAGTAGATAACAGAGTAAGAAATTAGAAGAGCTTTGAGGGAGATGAAGAGTGGAAGGAAAGTAAGGCCTAATGAGATACCCATAAAGGTATGGAAGAACCTAATGTGATCCTTAAGTCCTCCAAAATACCGGATGAGTGAAGACTTAGTTTGTTAATTCCTCTATACATGAACAAAGGGGATATCCAAATTTGTAACAACTACAGAGGCATCAAACTACTTAATCATACCATAAAGTTATGGGAGAAGGTGATTGAGAAGAGAGTAAGAAAGGATGCTTCTATCTAATAAAACCAGTTTGGCTTCATGCCAGGGAGGTCCGCGACAAAAGTTTTATATCTCTAAGATTAATGGAATACTACAGGGAAAGACAACATAACCTACTCATGGTTTTTATTGATTTAGAGAAGACATATGACAAGGTACATAGGGAAATCATGTGGAGGTATTTATAAGTTAAGGTATTTCTTATGACCTATAGACAGGTTATTAAGGATTTATAAAAGTGAAAGGACTAGAGTAAGGGTGATAGGAGGAGATATAGAGCACTTCTTTATCTATATTAGGCTACACCAGTGCTCCTCATTGAGCCATTTTTAGTTTGCAATAGTGATGAATGAGCTTACTAAGAATATCTAAAGGGATGTTCCTTAGTGTATGTTGTTTGCTAATGACATTTTTTTAGTGTATAAGACAAAAGATTGTGTCAATGTCAAGCAAGAACTTTGTATGAATATGTTAGAGTCGAAGGGGTTTAAATTGAGTAGGATTAAGATAGGGTACTTAGAGTGTAACTTTTCGGGCCATAGGGTGGCTTCTGGTGTGGAGGTAAAGTTGGTTCAAAAGTTACACCACATAAAGAGTTTTTAAGTATCTAGGATTTATCATCCAAAGTAATGGAGAGATTAATGGAGACATATTTCACTGTATCATATCAGGGTGACTTAAATGGAGAAGTACATCAGGAGTTTTATGTGACAAGAAAATACCACCCCAGCTTAAAGGTAAACTCTGTCATTTAATGATTAGGCTAACCATGCATTATGAGACAAAGTGTTAACCCATTAAATAGGTGCATAATCATAAGCTAATGGTGGTAGAGATGAGGATGCTCTGTTGTATATGTAACCTTACTAAAAAAGATAAGGTAAGGAATGTAATGGTAAGAGACAAATTAAAGGTGACTAAAATTAATGGAAAATTATGAGAGACAAGGCTTAAGTAGTTCAGATATGTTAAGAGCAAACACACTAAAGCTCCTGTGAAAAGATATGAGAAGATTGTATTTAAATATTATAAGAGAAGAAAAAGGAAGGCCTAAGAAGAACTTGGGGAAAGTGATCAAGAATAATATGGCCCTGTTGGAACTTACCAAAGACATGACCCTCAATAGAAAACTTTGGCGTACTACAATACGAATAAAAGGGTCTCATATAAAGAAGCCCTCGTTTTCTTAGGTCTTTTAAGCATTTTTCTTCAAGACTTATGTCTTATATTTAGCCTAAACTTTTAATATGTAGTACTTTCTTCCTAGTTATTTAGCCTAAATATTCTGTTACTTAGCCTAAATATTTTCTTGTAATGGCTTGTTTGATTTATGTACTTGTCTTTCTTGTTTGTATATTTATTTACTTATTTATCTTTTATTTTTACTTTGTACCTTATTCTATATTTATTGTATTGTTTATTTTAGTACATATTTTATTTTTATTTATAGGTATTTATTTTTATTATCTTATTTATTTTATTATTTTAATATGTATATGATTATTTTTCTTATGGGTCTATCAAAAAAGTATTTATACTAGTTAGGAGTAATGCTGCTTACTATTGGATCTCCTCAAATATTGCGTATCAGCAGGACTCTCACTGGATGTTATTATTGTTGTTGTTGTTGTTGTTATTATTGTATGCTTATATATGATGGTATTCATTTAGAAATTATTGATTAGTTGTTCTTAGGTATGAACGAATATCCATATGTTAAAATTCTTTCATAAGATGCAAAAGTTCAAATGATACATTTACATCTATGGTTTCCTGGATTTCACATGATTGTTCTCATGCAATAAATAGTTTGTTAGACCCCTCAATAAAATAGAAGAATAAGAACAAAAAGTAGGATTTAAGAGAAAGAAATAGAGGAAAAGAAGAAAATAAATAGGAACAGTTTGCTGTTAGTAAAGCAAATCTTTAACAAGAGGTGAAATTGATAAGAAAGGTAACCATAAGCAACATTCGCGAGGTGCCACCCTCCTCACACACATTCTATTCAATACTTCATGCATACCTCCCCCAGTCCCTTTTGCCAACGAAATATACCCTGACTTGACATCCTACCTTAATAACCATGCCTTATCAACCCTCTAAAATCCTACTAGAAATATAAAAACAATTAATAAAGTCAAAATAACAAGCTGTTGAAAGTAACCCTTCAATAAAAATCCTAGGAATGGACTTTTCCTCTAATTTCTAGCCTTATTGCTCTCATCTAAGTTGTTTAGGCCCTTTTTTCTACCTTTTCAAGTAAAAAAGCTTAATTGGCAGCCTATTGTAGTTTTGTTTGCATATCCACTTGAAAGTCTTAAAAATCCTATGATTTTGGATTGTTGTAGGTCCTTATGTAGACAATAAAAAAGGGTGGTAAATGGTATTTTATAGTTTTTCTGTTGTTTTTCTCTTTTATACACTGGCCTTCAAGAAAAAGCATAGAATAGAATACTAGAACCACACTTTTAAAATATGATGCTAACAAGTTTACTCATCTCTCTCTCTCCCTCTCTCTCCCTCCATCCCTCCCTACATTATCTTTTTGATTCTCTTGTTTAGAGGTTTGCGTGTAGGCTTGGCTTCAATATGTACTATTTTCTAGTTGGCATCTTCATTATCATTTTGAACTATGCTTGATTCATAGACTTCCTTAACAACTTAAATTCTCATTACTTGAATTTAAAGTTTGAGAGTTATAATTATAATGTTATTATAAGATTGCATAAATAAGTTACATAAAAGATTTCCAAAGAACAAAGGAGTTGGTAAGTTGAAATAAATAACTATATTTTTGTGCCTTAGGGGGCTCATTTGAGAAAATTTTAAAGCACTTTCATATGACTATTGAATGATGACATTGTGACAATTTGGTAATTCTTTTGCCATAAATCACTGACTAGAAGCAATGTTTTAGAAGCAAAGGATTCTTGGGGAGAGGCAAAAAAGGTTTACAAAAGCCTTTTGGAGGATAATTCATTAGAGCCAATAAATTTTTTTATAAATTGTACAAGTCCTTCATGATGAATATTTTGGCTTATTATAATTAATGTAATTAACTCTTTTTCCTTGTTAAAAGATCTATATGTCACTTGTAATAATAATTATCTTATCTACGTAATACATAAGAGGAGGATAGCTTTGGCAAAATCTCAAGGTAACACATTGATGGCCATTGAATGCCTCAATAAGTATCTTAATGTGTGACAACAACAACAACAACAACAACAAAAACAATGCCTAGTGAGAGTCCCACTTAAACGCGAGGTCTAGGAAGGTCTAGCAGTGCACAACCTTACCCTTACTAGGTAAAGAGGCTATTTTCGATAGACCCACATGGAATGCCAAATAATGATACTATAAAATATAAATAAATAAAAAAAATAAAAATAATAACAATATGTAATGGAATATATAATATATTACATATAAAACATGGTAAAGATTAACAATAAAAGATAAAATAAGTAAATAAATACACAAACCAGAAAAAAAGATAAGTACAATAATAAACCAAACCAACCATTACAAGAAAGTAATTAGATGAAGTAAGAAATTGCCTAGGCTAAAGAATTTGGAGTGAAGTATTGTGTAATCAAAATATTAAGGTTAACTATAAAACGAAAGAATCGATGGAAAAAGTTTAAAAGATCTTAGAGAATGAGAAAGACCTCTTTTTGTGAGATCCTTTATCCATATCCTAGTATGCTAAAGTTTTCTATTGTGATCTATATCCTCAGTAAGTTATAGTAGAGCCATGTCATTCTTGATAACTTCCCCTAGTTCTTCTTAAGCATTCATTTTTTTCCTTTTATAGTCTTTAAGTATAATCTTCTCGCATCTTCTCACTTAAGCATTAGGGTGTCTCCTCTTAACATGTATGAACCATCTAAGCCTCGTCCTCTCTTAATTTTTCATTAATATTAGCCACCTTTAATTTATCTCTTACCATTACATTTCTGACCTTATCTCTTTTAGTAAGATTGCATATCTAATAGAGCATCCTTATCTCTGCCATTATTAGCTTACGGTTATGCACCTGTTTGATGGGCTAACATTCCGTCTCATAGAGCATGGTTGAACCAATTGCTAAACAATATAATTTACTTTTGTGCTTGAGTGGTATCTTCTTGTCAGATAAAACTCCTGATGCACTTTTCTATTTAAGCTACCCTGATATGATATGGTGAAATATGTGTTCATTGATCTCTTTATTGCTTTGGATGATAGATCCTAAATATCTAAAACACTCTTTTTTGTTATAACTTTAGAATAAATATTTAACTCTACATCGACAACCACCCTATGGCCTAAAAAGTTACACTCTAAGCATTTAGTCTTGGTCCTATTCAATTTAAAGCCCGTTGACTCTAATGTATCATTCCAAAGTTCTAGCTTGATATTGACTCTCTCTTTTGTCTCATCTATTAAAATAATGTTATCAGCAAACAACATACACGAAGGCACATCCTCTTGATATTCTTGGTAAGCTCATCCGTTACTATTGCAAACAGAAAGGGGCTCAATGAGAAGCCTTGGTTTAGTCCAATATTGATAGAAAAATATTTTGTATCTCCTCTTATTATCATTACTCTAATTTTTGCACCTTCATACTAAACGCCTCCACATGATTTCCCTAGGTACCCTATCATAAGCTGATATGTATTTAATTGTTGATATTTTTAATCATTTACACTTAGCAATTATTGACATAAAAATGCTTAAGATACTCACTTTAATTCATATAATATTTTAGGTACAATTCGGAAGCAAAGAAATTAAAGTGAGTCGAAAGCGTGACATATGGATCATTTTCCGAAGATTAATATCTAATTGCTTTCATGAAGGAAGAAGAAGAAAATAACAAAAAGCAAGAGAAATGGAAAATACATAAGCATGACCACCGAAGACACAAGTAGTGGAGACATTTTAATTGGGGAATTAATTAACTACAAAAAAAAATCAATAGCCAAGCAACAGGGGCGTGAAATCAACGGTGAAAAATGCTGGAGAGCAAAATTAAAAATATGGAGAGACGCAACGTTTGAAGGCATCACGCACAACAGTGGGGGCGTGAATAAAAATCAACAGCATCGGACAACAAATACAAGCAATAAATTAGCGCTAAGAAAATGAGCTAGAGGGGAGCTTCATACGGAATAGTTACGGAGGCAACACAAGCAATAGAAGACATGGACCAAAGGGAGCTGCGTGCGTGAAAAAACAGTAGAGAGGAGCAAGGTTTTGTTGAGGTTTTAAGTTGATGTCGACCCTTATTGGTCTCGTCAAGCTACAGTGGGCAGCAGCTCACTCACAAAAGGACAGCTGGGGGCACATAGGGCATTTTAATTGTCCAAGGGAACACAGCCAGCGCAGAGGGAAATAAGCAAAAAAATTAAATTGTTAGGAAAACATAGACAAGGGTCATACAAGACAGGAATAAAAGCAAAGGCAATATATCACGCACGGGTAGAAAAACGATACGGAGGGGAGCACGCAATACAGAGACGCTAGAGAAATAGTGAGGAGAGGCAACAGTGCAGCGCTTGAAGACAACCAGGAGGAGCTGGACATAGGCGCAGTAGGCGCTGGCGTGGAGAAGAGTAGGCAGTGAACAGTAAAGGATTTTTGGCTAGGGATTAAGACGGGATTGAAGCATTTTTTTGAAAAATATTTATTAAGGGCTAGGCATCCTAACGTCAGTTCGGAGGTAATATCGACGCCGACAACCTGGGTTAAGTATTATTTTAATTATTTTTTTATTTCTTTCTCTCATTAGGAATTGATTGTGTTATCCTATTTTAATTAATTTGGTTATTATGTATGGATAATCAGATTTTCGTTATTATTCAGTTATTTGGGTATGAACCTATTGGGTATTGTGATTAATGATTTTAATGCGTTCATTAAAAATGTTAATTTCAAACCCATTGATAGAATTTCGATATAATTCGTATTTGTTATGTTGAAATTCATGTGTAGCGACTAATGATTCGTAATCATTAGGGATAACATGACCTAGGTTAAATGACGC
>JAOTBA010029611.1:0-17193 GCA_025629845.1 Erythroxylum squamatum
TAAGTATTATGTTTATGAATTTAATGATATATTTAGAAATAAGTTTCTAATTAAATTTAAATTGGTAAGTTCATAAGCTGATTAATAATTAGAAATGAGTTTCCAATTAAACATTATATCTAATAATTATAAATAATTTTCTAATTAAATAATAAATTAAATAGCTTGACATTATTAATATAATGAGAATTAGAAATAAGTTTCCAATTTTAAAATTAATTTGATTGGTTCTATAATATTAGAAATGTATTTCTAATTAAGATGAAATAACTATGATTTAAACAAAATACCAAACTATGAGGGGTAAAATAAGGTATATATACATATATAGTATTGACCAAAAATTTCATCCTCGTTGCTACATTGTCGATGAAATAGCAAACTGAAGACGCCATTCATGCTAGTCTCCTACCCACTATTAAGCTATTCAATGACTTCTTCGATTTCAAACTTGCAAACTGATGAAGTCAATCATGAGTAAAAACACTTCATAAATATATGTTATTCCTCCCTGAGCTTGTAACTGTATATAATGAAATTTAGGTGTCATTTAGTGAAAACAAATGAGGAAGTCCCATTTAAATCAAGTATCCTCGTACGATTCATCACATATGGAAGAAATGAATTCATCTTCTGTTTGGGATTAATCAAATTGTAATGATAATTACATGATATACTGACCTTAATGTTTCAAATTATAATACTCGAACAATATATCTTATGATATTGTTACAAATGAACAATTTGCTATGATCAAATTGTTCCTTTATTTATGTAGGATAGCCACAATGATCCACGAAACTTAAAGCCAAGTGGTATAGCAAACCTTAAATCCGAGCTATAAAGTTCGGCATAGATAGCTATCTCATTCAATTAATATTATTATATATATGCATGGAATCGGTATTACTTATGTTCTGTCTTGAGCAAGGTCAGTCATACTTATGCTATAATTTAAGCAAATGGGATTATGACCTCATATAATGCTATAGACACTGATTGCTATGACGTAATATGAGTTGCTTCAGTTCCCTCCCATAATTATTAGGATTTGCATAGTCGCTATAAGTAACTTAAAATGGCACACAGGAACAAACATTTTGTAAGCATGTTCAAGATTAATATAACACTTCATAAATAAACGTCTACTTGGTACTCTTCTTGAAAAATTCTCTAGACTATTACTGTTCATTGCTACTGTTTATTTTCGTTCTTTCGTCCTCGCCCCTGTGTTTACGTTCTCTTAAGGTACTTTTATGGCCATCCTCCTTCCTGAGGGTCATTTGTCTAAGAAGGTTAGGCTCCGCGACCGTGATGAGGATCCTCCTCCCAACCCCAAGCCTACTTATAGTGCGGTTTTAGGGCAATCGATGGAGGATGGTGCACCGGTGGTTTGTCCATGGCCTCTCGAGGAGGTCATTGAACCTGAGGAAGGTGATATAACTCAGCTGACGCGGGACGCTGGTACCGGTGTATTTCTCTCACAACCTTTCAAGGACAAGCTAGATAAACAATGGGAGACTTCTGTTGTCATTAAACTTCTTGGGCGTCGAATCGACTATCGGCTTCTCTGCTCCAAGTTGACGACCTTGTGGCGTCCGACAGGACCCATGAAGGTGATCGATCTGGACTTTGAGTATTTTCTGGTGAAATTCGTCGACTCTCGTGATTTCCTGAACGCCCTTACCAATGGCCCTTGGGTCATATTTGGGCATGCACTATCAGTACAGCAATGGCACCCAGAGTTTTGTCCCGCTCAAAGCAAGATAACCAGCGTTGTGACTTGGATCTGTTTTCCTGCACTTTCCATTGCTCGCTACCATCCTCAGATACTCGCAGCGTTGGGCAATCAAGTGGGAAAAACCGTGAAGCTTGATGAGACGACCCTTCTGACGCAGAGAGGCCGGTATGCGCGGGTTGCGGTGGCTGTAGACCTTACTGTCCCGTTAAGACACACAGTGGAACTTGATGGCAAGAACTTGTTGGTGGCATATAAAGGACTCCCGATGATCTGTTTCACTCGTGGCATGATCGGTCATGATACATCCAAATGCCCGACCTCTACGCCAGCTTCAGCCGGTCCCTCAACGTCGGATCTAGTTCCTCCACAGCACCGCAGTCAGGTGGAGACGGAAGCGGCTGTTCAGACGGGGGCGCGTGCGACTGGCTACGGGCCTTGGACGGTGGTGCAACGCCGGGCTCCTCCGACCTCCACCCAACAGCGCAAAGCTCTTGCCGCTGCTCACCGACAGCCTCGTCGCGACACCCACTTGCAACGGTCGACTCCTAAGGTGGGAGGCTCACGTTTTGGAGCCTTGTCAGAGATAGAGACTAGTGAGCATGACCATGAGACAGAGCAGGAACACACGGCTCCACGTGATTTGATTGGTATTGGTACCAGATTTAACCGCCCTGATTTCGTTAGTATTGGACCGAACAGGAGTTTGGATGGGACCTCTACTGCTGCTGGAACTAAAAGAAATAATCGGGCTCTATTCAAAGGGAAAGCTAAAGTTAATTCTCATCCAGCGAGTTCCTCAAGATCCCGGTCAGACAGCCGCCCTCAGGTAGGTGCGACCAGCAGCACTGAGGTATCACTTCTTCCCACAGTACAAAATAAGAATATTGCTATCTCGATGAATTCCCATTCGAAGTTAATTTGTGATACCAATGTTATTACGGCCAAGAATGTAGTAGTGGACGATAATTGTATCATGCAGGACGGGACGGATCACTCGACGTTGCTCAGTGGTGACCCGGGCCAAGTTTTACTACCTCCCTCTGAGCCCCCCAATGCAGACACGGCGGTTTTATCTCCTCCGCGAACTGAGTCTCACGCGATGGACATCCTTGAGAGCGACACCACGGGCACTCTCTCGGATACCATACATGCACCCTCAGATGTGCCGATGCCCGACCACCACTCCAATATTTGATGTCCATTCTTTTATGGAATTGTCAAGAAGCGGGGGGTAGGACTTTCAGAGTCATATTACGTAATTATTTACGTAAATATAACCCTGGTATTCTGGTTCTGTTTGAAACTCGCATTAGCGGGAATAGGGCTAACAATGTGATTAAGAAGCTTGGTTTCGATTTCTCTTTCCGCATAGAAGCTGTCGATTTTTCGGGAGGCATTTGGATTCTTTGGAAAGATGGTATCGAGGTCTCGGTGGTCATCGTTCATCGTCAATTTCTGCTTACGAAAGTCAAGTATGGTGATAGTTGCTTCGATTTCACGCCCGTTTATGCTAGTCCTCAACCGCAGTCGCAAAAAATTCTCTGGAACCTTCTGGGTTGGCTCTGTCCGTTTCTTTCTGGCCCCTGGTTAGTAAGTGGTGATTTCAATGCTAAGTTGGCGGCATCTGATAAACAAGGGGGCGCTATGGGCACTCGCATCGTGAATCCTCATTTTAGAAATTGGGTGAATCAGAGTGAGTTACATGATCTGGGTTTCCAGGGGTCAAAATTTACTTGGCGTAGAGGGCTCATCCAAGCCCGTTTGGACTGGGTGTTTGGATCGACGTCTTGGCTTCAAGCTTTTCCCCATACTATCAATCAACACTTACCTTTTCTGGGTTCCGATCATCGTCCTTTGTTAGTTCGTTTATCTTCCTCCCCTCCCCCGGTCCCGCATTCTCCAGGATTTCATTTCCAAAATGCCTGGCTTACAAATCCAGGTTTCAGTCCGATGGTTTCTGCTCATTGGCTTCCGGCAGCTGCGAATTTCAGCACATCTCTTCAACAGTTCACAATGCACCTTAAGCGTTGGAATCATGATGTGTTTGGCCATATCTTCCATCGAAAAAAAAGGTTGCTTGCCCGGTTGGAAGGGATTCAACGTGCTATGCAGCAGGACTCAGCTGCCGAGCTCTATGATTTAGAACACCGCTTGAGAATGGAGCTCATACAAGTGCTGACTGAGGAAGAACTCTATTGGCATCAACGCGCCAAATGCGAGTGGCTTTCTAAGGGCGACCGTAACACCAGATTTTATCATACTGTTACGCTTGCAAAATGGAGAAAATTAAGTATTGATTGCCTTTTGGATGCCACTGGTTCTCCCGTGTCGGGCTCTGATCGTCTTCGAGAACTCGCTCGGAATTTCTTTCTTCACTTATATACTCCCGCTACTGGGAGGATTACTCCTTTGCCTCTCTCTGGCGGATTCCCTCGGCTTTTTGCCGATCAGATTCACGACCTTGAACGCCCCATCCATGTTTCAGAAATCCGTCAGACAGTGTTTTCCATCAACCCAAACAAAGCCGTGGGAATTGACGGTTTTAATGCTCTTTTCTTCCAAAACCAATGGGATACGGTCGGCCCTTCTGTAGTTGCCCTGATTCACAACATTTTCCACCTGGATCACTAGGATCAGGATTTGAACCGCACTATTCTCGTTTTAATTCCTAAGCTTCCGGCTCCTACCCGTATAACTCAGTTTAGGCCTATAAGCCTCTGCACCGTGTTATATAAAGTGATCGCTAAGCTTATTGTTAATCGGTTGAAACCTCACATGGATTGTCTGGTCAAGGAGAATCAATGTAGTTTCATTCCAGGACGTCAGATCTCCGATAATGTCATCATTGCGCAGGAAGTGATTCATTCGATGAAGAAGACACGAGGGCAAAAAGGGTACCTTGCTCTGAAAGTTGACCTCGAGAAAGCTTATGACAGGATGCGCTGGGATTTCATTCGGAACACGTTAACTGACATTGGGCTTCCATGTTCTCTCATTCGGGTCATTATGAAATGTGTCACTACTGTGTCTTTCCAAATTGCTTGGCAAGGCACTCTGTCTACCCCGTTTTCGCCTTCTCAAGGCCTTCGTCAGGGGGATCCGCTTTCGCCCTATCTTTTTATGCTTTGCATGGAAAGGCTGGGGCAATTAATTTTTCATTCTGTTCAACAAGGTCATTGGAAACCTCTTCGTTTGAGCTCTTCGGGACCTCCCTTATCGCATTTATTTTTTGCGGATGACCTAGTTCTTTTTGGTGAAGCTACTAAGGCACAAACTCAGGTCATCTCCCGGACTCTGGACACTTTTTGCAGGGCTTCAGGGAAAAGCATAAATTTCACGAAAACCCGGCTTTTTTTCTCCTCGAACGTCCCTCGCACTACCGCGCAGCGTCTTAGCCGGGAGTTGCAGGTGACCTCCACCACAAATCTTGGCAAATACTTAGGCGTCCCGTTGCTCCATGAGAGGACCACTCGTAATACCTACCAGTATATTTTGGAAAAGGCCCAACAAAAATTGTCTGGTTGGAAAGCTCGGATGTTATCTCTCGCAGGTAGAGTTACCCTCACTCAATCCGTTATCTCGTCCCTGTCGATTTTCACCATGCAAACGATCCACCTTCCTCGGCTCCTGTGCGATGCTTTGGAAAAAATCATGCGGGATTTCATTTGGGGGTCTCAGGATGGCCTCAAGAAAATCCACCTGGTCAATTGGGCTGAAGTTTGTACTCCAAAGAAAGTGGGGGGACTAGGGCTAAAGCGCATTCGATCTATGAACGATGCTCTCCTCACGAAACTCGGATGGGCCCTTCTTACTAAACCCCAGGCTTTATGGGTCCAGGTCCTGAGGGCTAAGTACCGGGTCGACACCCATTATCTTCCCCGGACGTTAGAAAGGAACGGAGCTTCAGTTTTTTGGCGGGGGCTTACTGCGGTTTGGCATATTGTGCGTCAAGGCGCTACTTGGAGCATTGGTAATGGACGACGTATTCTTTTCTGGCTTGACAACTGGCTTGACGACTGAGGCCCTCTCTATTTATTGGCTCAAACAGAACTCCCGGAGAGTATTCTCCATGCTACTATTTCTGATTTTCAGGATGAGAGTGGCAATTGGGTTTGGCCTTTCTTCCAACATTATCTCCCAGCCACTGTGTGTATGGAGATTGCCTCCGCCCTTTCTCCCCTCAACGAACACGCGGAGGATACATTGTTCTGGGGATCTACCGCCAATCGGAAGTTCACCGTCGCGTCTGCTTACGACCTTATTGAGTCTATTACCAAGGATGATTTTCACAGGGTTTGGAAGGATATATGGAAATGGGCGGGCCCTCAACGCATCCGGTCGTTTCTCTGGCTCGTGGCCAAAGGGAAACTGTTAACTAACAAACAACGGGTGACCCGGCATCTGATCATGGAGAATGGTTGTCATTTCTGTGGCCAAAAGGAATCTCTGCTCCATGCTTTACGAGATTGTCCTCGGGTGCATTCTTTCTGGCACAAATTTCCTCCTGACATGGTTAGGGGGGATTTTTTCAGCCAAGCGGAGGGCAGCTGGCTCCGGACAAACCTTAGACATCATGTTACTATCCATCAGGCAGCGTGGCCTACTATTTTTGCCGTCGCCTGCTGGTTTATATGGAATTGGCGAAATAGCAGCATTTTTGAACCGGGATTTGTGTTGCCTCTCGACGGTATTAAAGTTGTCATGGATTACACTCTTTAGATCACCAGAGCTAGGGAGCTGGAACACCGGGTCTTTCCGTCTCAAGGGCTCCCGTTGGGTTCTTTAGTAGGGTGGGCAAACCCCCTTGAAGGCTGGGTTAAGCTTAATACTGATGGTGCCGTGACCCCGGAACACAATCTTGCTTCCGCCGGCGGCATTATCAGGAATTACTGGGGGTATTGGAGTGTAGGTTTCTTACACAACATCAGTGTCGGAGATCCCCTGATGGCCGAACTCTGGGGGGTGTATTCTGGCCTCATTGTGGCATGGGATTGGGGTTATCGGCGTGTGCTAGTGGAAGTGGATTCGTTGGAGGTAATCAATATTCTCTCCTCATCACATTGTAGTCTGACTGGAATCTGATTTTTAGTGACAGGTATCCGAGATTTGCTCCTTCGAGACTGGGAGGTACAACTTCAACATACCCACCGGATCACTTGGCTCACTTAGCTTCCTTTGTAGCGCAGGGACTGCATACTCTTCAGGAGCCACTACCAAGCATTATGGAAGCTCTTTCCCGAGACCGAACTGGAATTCTCTATCCTAGGACCCTTCGTAGGGGTCTAAGTGCAACTTGATAGTTGTTTTCTTTTGTTTTCTTTCCTTGTAAATATATATATATATATATATATATATATATATATATAACACTTCATAAACAGGAACAAACATTTTGTAAGCATGTTTAAGATTAATATAACACTTCATAAATCGTCGTGAACCTCCACTAGAAGACGTCCATGCCGTGAGCCGATAGTTGCCAAGAGTTGCTTGAATGATTAGATATATTATACATTAAATATTGTTGCACAACTATTGCATATATACTTGTGTTCAAAGCCTCCTAACTTATGCAAAAGCAAAATCTTAGTGCTTACATCCTTTTCACGATCACAGTGACCATTTTTAATAAACAAATTAGATCAGATTTAACTTAATAATCATTCATAGGATACTTTTATTATATTAGACAGTGTGTAAAAATGTTATTTTACACATTCAATTTTAAAAAATATTTTAAAACGACTCATTACCATCCCTAATCTAAGGCCAACCTAATCGCTAACAACTTTATAAAAAGTCTACAACTATATTCTCTAATTTCTTAGCTGGCGCTTTAGAAAAAGCTGCTTTAACTATAAATTCAATATTCCACGCTAAAAGGCAGCCGCGAATTGAGGGACCATAATCAATTCTTATTCTATGCCTAGTCTCCCATCAAATCATTTCCTAGTTTCATAATTTACGAAAATTAGTTTTTTATTCATAATCTAAGTTGAAAATTCTCTGAAATTCTTCTCAAGGTTCTTGAGATTATATATGAGCAAAAATTTTTAAAATTATTTTAAAATTTTCAAGAATATATAATTTTTAAATATGATCTAAATTACACTTCTTAATAGTTAGAAAATTTACCAGTATAAAAAAATATTCTTACGATAAGATTTCACTAATTTATTACTTAATTAAAATCTGAAAAAATCCTTATAAACTTAATCAAAATACCAAACAATACTTATCAAACTGGATTGCATCTAACCATTGTTAATTAACTCTTTTTCTCGCACCAGTCGCTATCCGAAGAGTTCCCCTAAACATTAATTATTATACAACAATAGATACGAAGGTAATTCACTGCCCAGTGTGAATTGCTAAAAAGGTAACTGATTACTGATTACCATTTCAACACGTATCTATTCTTAACTCTATCCGCTAGATAAATATCTCGAGTTTACAACCGTCACCTAGAAGAGAAAAGATTAGTTTCGCAGTAGGACTCATCCACTTTGACAACAACCATTCAGGTGGGAACAACAAGTAATCTAAAGTCAATAAGTCTAAGAGGGTTTGTTTGATTTAGATTGACAGAGTTGAAACAAATATAGTTAGCAACCCGAATATGCTCTTTTGATGCACGGATTTAATAATTCTTTGTTGCTGACGCCATAAATAAGCAATAGAACCAACATTTTAAATTTTAAATTATCGGTTATATTACGGGGTTATGAACATATTCAATAATTATAAAAGTTGCAGATATAATTGTGCTAAATTATATTCATTATAAAATTACGGCTATAATTACAGTTGAAGATTATAATTTAAAACACAAATTAAAAGTAAAATTATTTTTTAAAATTTTTTTATTCTCATTATATATATATATATAGTTCATCATGTATAATTACAAAAAATCATACTTAATTTTAATTTAGTCAAAATTTAACTTGAATTTTATCCGAAATTTTGAATGGTTGAATTTTTTCTTTGTTTCAAATTATTTATCAAATTGATTTCCGAGAGTCATCAAAGAGATCACTCAATAATTCAATCACTAAATCATTCATTCCTTTTATTTATCCACATCAGTTCAAGCTACAATTGACTTTTTCCATTGAATTCTAAAGGTAGTAGATATTTGCTATAGAAAAAAACGCCATTTAACCACTTGTACAATTTATAGTAGTATTTTAACCATTTTCGTCCTTGTAATACTCTTTAGTTGGTAGGAATAGCCGAATAGGATAGCACATTGAAAAAGCCAAGTTGTTTCTCCGCGCCTCTTGTTTCACAACCCAAAAAATCAACACGGTGATCTAATTAGGTAGAACTTATCTCGACAAATTATGTATTCAAGGCTCTCACTATCTAATCATCTACGTAATAGAAGCTTAGCAAAACACTATTCAAGGCGTAGTTTACCAATGCTATATTGAGATCAAAGAATATCAGTTTGTGTTACCGTAAACAAAGAAGCCTAGCAAATTGCAATACTAAGCTCTTACCGTAATTGTAAACTTTAAGTTTATTTATCCCTGAGGCTTCTAAGCATTTTATTTTTCCCACTATATACATTCTTTCTAGCAGGTTAAGTAGGTGAATACTTTTCTGAAATGAAACGGCAACCTATCACTTTATTCTTCAAACTTGTTTGGTATGAACCTGTGCGGTTTGGTATGATTTTCCAATTTATAAGAGTACCACCTAACGCCCTATTTTTTTCCAGTTTCTTGATTTATTTTGAAAATGCTTAAGCCTTTGGGTAAACACTCACGAATGTCTACTTCAAAGCTCTTCGGGTAACGAAAATAAAAAAATATTTTCCACGTGAAATGCCCTACAAATAAAGGTTAAGTCTATCCGCTTGATATATCGATGATAGACCACACTAAGCTCGGATAACTTTTAAGTCAGGAAGAGCTGGTCTTTAGTTTTCAACTTTGAGTATAAGCCTTGAGAATATTAGTTTTATCACAATATCACAAAATGTTTTTTATTCGATAATATGTTTTCCCAATGTCTGGCTGTTCGGAGATAGGAACTAGACCATGTGATGTGGTTGGCGACAAACTTAAGGCACCATGTCTGAATAAACTAAAAGAAGAAAAAAGTTGGTTATCGGGAGTGATTAGTGAATATACTAATTGTTAATATCATAAATAATAAAATAAGTATGACTAATATATTTAATTTTATATTTGGACTCAGCTAAGATCAGTTATATATGCCTTATCAGAGTTAGTCTTAATAATTGGGATTTGCATGCGGCTGCCAGAGTTTGTAGAACTTAAATTCTCAAACGGAAACAGAAGAATCTCTGGATAACGAACATCCATCAACTTTCATAAGCTATAACTAGCCAAACCAAGTACAAGGTGTACCAACACAAGCATAGACGCGAGCATTCTGTGGAAATTTTTAAACTCATTCCGCTGCGCTTATATAAGATCTTGCGTTTATTTTCCAACAAGATAACACTCAGACATATGGGAGAGCATAACACTGTCGAGATGCAGCTCTTATTTTAAGTATACATCATACGCATTTTAACTAACCCAGTCATATATGGGATGATGACTCAGTTAGCTGTCGGAGGCCTGTGGGGAGGTTTGTGTGGATGCCTGTGGGGAGGTTTGTGTGGAGGCTTATAGGGTGGTCGATGAGGGGATTGATCGACATCCTCTACATCCTCAGACAAGAGGTGGCCATGAGGAGGTCCATGTTTTGGTGGAGGCTTCTTGCCCCCTGGAGGTCGATGGTAACCTTCTAAATCCTCTGCCAAAAGGTGGCGATCATGAGGAGGCTGTTTTGGTGGAGGCTTCTTGCCCCGTGGAGGTCGATGGTAACCTTCTAAATCCTCTGCCAAAAGGTGGCGATCATGAGGAGGCTTATGTTTTGGTGGTGGTTTATGCTTTGGAGGTTCATGTGGGTGACCATGTCCCTCGAGTTCTGATGGTGGTTTCTCTCCTTCAAGTTCATGAGGTGGTTTGCCTCCTCGGTGCTCTGGTGGTCGTCTTCCTGGGTAACCTCTACGAGGCTTTTGATCAAGATCAGCAAAAGATAGGGGAGTGGAGAGAATCATTGTCCCAATTAGGAACAAGAAGACTAAAGTCAAGTGTTTGAGAGACATTCTGTTGATTCGATTGCTGTTGTTTTGGTGGTGCAAATCTTAAAGGGTCTCGAGGCCTTTTATAGTGCACAAGGTGGTCCACAGTACTCGACACCAGGGCCTTGGGTTTTTAGTACAATGTGTTCTACAGAACAATGGACATAACTTACGTCCTTTTCATTGGGTCCAGTTCAGTTGACATCTTTGACAATTTGAGCCGTGTACAGACGACAATAATCTCAGGAAAGATGCTGGAAGTTTTCTATACAATGCACCTCACTTTCTTTTGCATAATTTAACATAGTTTTTCTTATCAAAATAAAATAAGCACCGGTAATATCAAGTTATGCAAATCCAGTTTTCCTTTTGGTCAGTCCGTGGGTTATTATACAAAAGTAATTACATATTATTTCGCATCCCTCTCTTGCTTTATCATAATTAGTATTACATATTATGTACATCTTGAATGTGATAGTTATGGAGATTTATTAATCTTTAAACCCAGTTAATGTTGGTACAAGAGGCCTTTAATTTTTTTTAGTATATCGTTATATATAATGTTAACCTCTCCCATTAAAAAATAAGCATTGTTCTCAAGTAGGAATTTTGGAACGTGATGGTAATGTTGTTGTCGACACCATATATATGTTAAATAAAAAAACGAACATGGATTTAGAGAAGCAAAGAAGAAGCATGTATAGCTGGTAGTTTTGTTGGTAAGAAATGTCGAACATGGATTTAGAGAAGCAAAGAAGAAGCATGTATAGCTGGTAGTTTTGTTGGTAAGAAATGTGAACGCGACGTCTGAAAAAGATAGGGATAAGTTCATCATGCGAACTATGGAAGCGGAATATGATATAGACACCAAACTGTAAATTTGGGTGGAACAAGTTGTCGCTAGGCTTCTCCTCCTTTTCTCACAGGTTATCCATGGTCCTGAAAAAATAGACAGGGGAGAGAGAATGTTGAAGAAAATTGTGTATTTCAGTGTGTCTATCAAGTGTGCAAAGAATACATACAATTAACCTCTGTTTTGAACTCAAACCGGACTAGCCGGTTTGACCGGTTTGATCGGTGATTGGTCGACTATCCGATTCAGGTGACCCATAAAAATCAGTCTTCAATTGAACAAGTGCGAATCGGTAAGAACCGGGACTGGTCGAACCGGTTGGGCACTGGTTCAATGAATTTTTTTTATTTTGCTTTTTTTCTTTCGTGTGTTTTTAATTCTTTCAAAAGTAAAACCCACCTTTTCTCCAAAAATCTAATAGAAGTATAGAAATTTATATTATTTGGTATATTTTTCTATTTTTTTAATATTACTAATATTATATATAATTATTGCGTAATTATGACTTCATACCGATTCGACCGGTGGTCGAACTGGTCAAACCAGTGATCAGTAAGACCTCCGATTCGACGTTCGGTCTAGGTTTCAAAACCTTGCAATTAACCTAACTAAATAAGGATCAGATCCCTAATTTTATGCAACCTATTTACACAATCATATCAATTGGTTGACTATTAGGTGCTAAAATCAGAGACTAAGATCAAGGATAAGATTACATAAGACTAATGTTAACACCCCTCCTCAAACTTTTTGAGATTAATGTTTTAAAAATTAGACCGGAGTTCAAATCAATCAAAGAAAAAGTTTAAGATTTAAAAGTTCAACCGGTATCAAACCAAGTAAGTAAAAATATTACTATTATAATTAACAAAGTGTAATTTAATATTGTGTTCCTTAAAAAGTCAATTAAAGATAATCAAGAATAATTAGAAATTAGCAATACCTTTATCATTAAGGAAGAGACTTTAATATGATTGATTAAAGTACTATTATTTTATTTAATTAATAAAATATTAAACTTGATCTCAAATCTTAATTTCTAAAGATTTAATTTAATCAATTAAAATAATATAATTTTGTTTGATTAATGAAATAAATCATTCATTTTGTCATATACTAAAAATAAAATATACTTGTTATTATTTTGAAAAATAAAATATTAAAATTGATCCAAATTTTAATTTTAATGATTTAATTTAATTAATTAAAATAATATAATTTTTATTCTCTTAATAAAATAAAAAATTTATATTGTCACAAACTAAAAAAATATTATTATTATTTTGAAAAATAAAATATTAAACTTTATTTCAAATTTTAATTTTTAATAATTTAATTAATTTAATTGAAATAAAAATTTATGTTGTCAAGACTAAAAAGAAAACATACATGTTATTATAAATTCTTGTAAGTTCTAACCAATTAATTAAAGGTACACGTGTATAGACAAAATTTAAAAGGTAAACTTGACTTATTCTAGACTATTCTTCTTTACTCTTCTCCAGCTTCCCACACTCACTTCATGCTCTTTCATCACTCATTATTCTTTAATGTTTAATCTTTATCACGCTAGCACCACACACAAGCCCCAAGGCCCCACTTTTGTCCTCCTGTGCTTCACTTATTTTCTTTTCTTCTAATTTTTCCCTAATTTAAGGATTGGTCTCATCTTATCTTTATCTCCTCACATATTTGAAACTTGAATACTAAACAAAGTTGAACTATAGTAGAACATGTATTTCTCTGTTCTTGTAGTCTTAAACGCTCGAGTTGAGCCACACCCATGCTTCTTTGGGGAGGATGTTTCTTGGGAGGTGGGCATTTGATGGGTTTTCTTCCTCAAGTATTATTATTTACGGATCTAGGTTGATGAAATGATTCAATTTTAGTAGGTTTTTGGAGAAGAATAGAAATAGGTGTAGCCATTAATGAAAGTTTCTTGAGATAAAACAAACAAACTGCTAGTGTTTGTAACCTTAGATAAGAAAAAAGTTAAGGAGAAAATGAAGTGAGGAGAAGCAGACAGCTGAGGTATCCAGAAAATGAAGAGAAGTGAAGATTTGAGAGTAGTTTTTCTTGATTTTTGAAATTATATACAACAAAATCGGTTCTGACTGGTTCTTAGATAAACTGGCCAGTTCAGGGATAAACCGACCGATTTTTATATATAAAAGTTATTAAATGAAATCGAATCAAACAACTGGCCGGTTCAAAATATTTTTGATTGGTCCGGTCCAGTTTTTAAAATATTGCTCAAGATGTTATAGAAAATGAGAATTTGAAAATGAAATCTGCAGAGCGTCAAGGTGATTTCCCTTCAATTTTGAGGTTGTTAAGAATCAGGTCAGGTATTTACAAGTAGTGATTTCCTCTCGTGAGTATTACTCTACTCAGAATTTGAAAAACTCAATATTGGCTGCAATCTTTCTTATATAAACTAATATCTACTACTCTGATATTGAATAATTAATATCTTGTATTAATTTTTCTATAGTGGCTATAATTATTCTATATTGGCTATATGGGGCCTTAAGTAACATAGTTTAGGCGTCATACTGAAATATATACTAAAACAAAGTAGGAATAATATAATTTGTTTTTCTCAAAAGAAGTCCATGAGGATCACGATTTATTTAAGTTTTGTTATGGAATCCGCTTACAACTTCATAAAATACAAGATATCATTTTTTTCTAGAAATGTCCAACTATTGTATAAACTCGACTCTGTTTTTTTTCTAATGGATACATCCTATCATTGCATTTTCGTAACTGTTATCCATAGCCTACAGCTCTTCTTTAAATGGAACTTTATCCTTACTACTACACTAGTGCAATTTAAGTAATACAGAAAAACAAACCACAAACAGATACTTTGCATTATCAAATTCACATATTCAACAACTTCGATTTCAACTATGACAAAATATGTTTCTCCAATTTTACCATTCAGTTAAATCACAAACTTTCTTACAACAACTCCCTTGTTTGGAGATATCAAGTCTAAGCCGTCTTGATTGCATCAGACCTCCATGGTTATGTTAACGGGACACTCTTAACACCTTCAGCTAAAGACTCAGCTCCACATTCTTCCGAGTTCCTCAAGCCGTAGAGGTTAGATCGGTTGGTATATTGCTTCCTCACTGCATCTCTCACCAGCTCCATTGATCGCCTCACCTTTGGTTGCTATACTACGCGTGATTTATGGGTGACTCTTGAACGCCACTTTATGTAGTAGTCCTCATCTCAGCGTTCCCTTCTTCGTTGAAAACTCCACAGTATCAAGAAAGGGACAGCTACCATTACTGATTACTTGACTCTTGTCTCCATAACAACTGATGAACTTGCTATGATTATAAAACCTATACCCAAAGATCATATCATTCTCTTCACGCTTGATGGACTTCCGATTGAGTATGAATCATTCTTTACAGCTGGAGTACCGAGAATCCACCATTTCATTTTCTGAGCTTTGAGTGAAACTGTTGATTCACGAACAGAGGCTTAAGTCGCTCCATTCTCCGCCCTCACCTGAATCGGCACTTATGGCCTCTCACCACAGTGGCTCCTCAGCTCACGGTGTCTATGGAAATCCTACCTCCCGTTGCTCCCGAAAACCACATGCAGCGAATGGTGGTAGTCGACGCTGGAATAACCCTAATCCGGCCTCTCCATGGACCACAAATAATTGGGCCTTTCCTGGGCCACCAGGCAGTAGGTCGTTCGGCTAGTTTTCACTTTCTTTAAATCATCCTGGACCACATTTTAACCTAGCCCAATCAACACCCCAACCAGCCAAGCCTACTCAAACCTTAATAACCTGTATCTCAAAAACTTGTCCAAATTTCTTCCAGACGCAAGCTAAATACCAATGCCAAGTTTGTCGGAAATGGGGATATATTGCCGCCGATTGTAATTTTTATTACTCCAAATCTTAAAATCTTCCATCTGGACTCCCGTTTAATTTCAACAACCTCACCATAACCTTTTATGCCCTAAATTGACAACCTTAGCCGAATAATTCTCAGTTCACTTCTAGCAACATCACTAAGTGGTTACTTGATGTCGGAGCTACTACTTACATGACCCTGGACCCTAATTTTGTGGACTCAATTGTACCATATAATGGTTCAAATCAAGTGATTGTTAGTAATGGACAAACTATTCCTATTTCCTCAGTTGGTGAAGATACCTTTTCTATTTGTTATCGTCTACTTCATCTTCTTAATTAATATTTTAATTATTCCTCATCTTACGACTAATTTGCTTTTTGTTGCAAAATTTGTTACTGATAATGCCTATCTTAATGAATTTAACCTTTTTGGTTACATTATGAATGACCTCCACAACAAGACGTCGCTTCTTGTGGGACCCTTCTATAATAATCTCTACCCAATAAAATTTCCTCTGCACTTAAATAATCTTGTCGCCTTTGTAGTCTCTTCTAGTTCACTTGATTTATAGCACCAACTTTTAGGTCATTCATGTCCATCTACACTCTCTAGATTGTTCAGTTTTTTATCTACTAAATCAAAATTTCTGCTATCATGTACTTCTTGTCTTCAAGGAAAGAGTAGTCGTTTTTCGTTTCTCTTATCTTCTCGTCTCTCTACATAACCTTTACAACTTGTCATTATGATATTTGGGGATCTTTCCCATCACTTTCACTTTCTAGTTATCAATATTTTGTTATCTTTTATTACTTTAGTCATTTTACATGGATTTTCCCCTTAGCTCAAAAATCTCATGCCTTACACCACTTCCAAAATTTTAAAGATACCATTCAAAACCTTTTCTCTACTGCTATTAAAGCTTTTCAATACGATGGAGCTCTAGAACTAATCAAAGGTGCCTTTGCAATTATCTTAATTCTCATGGTATTACTCTTCGTATCTCATGTCCTAATACTTCCTAAGGAATAAAAGTATAAAAATCTGTTTTAAATGACTGGACACATCCAATGACGACTGATGAAAAGAAAGAAGCAGTACTTAAAGATCCATCTGAATGGACAAGGGCTGAAAAAGAGGGATCACTTGGAAATTCTCAAGTTATGCACACCATCTTCAGTGCAGTTGATGAAGGTCGCTTTGCTATCATATCAACCTGTGATTCGGCAAAAGAAGCATGTGACACTTTGTAAACAATACATAAGGGATCAAAATCTGTGATAGCTTCGAACCTTCAGATGTTGGCCCCTAGATTTAAAGAGCTGAAAATGGATGAAAGCAAAACTATTAGACACTTCTATGGGAGACTCTATGATATTGCAAACTAAGCACATCAACTTGGGAAAAATATTCAACTCTGAAACTTATCAAGAAGATATTGCGATCATTGCCTCCGAGATTCATACCAAAAATTGCAGTCATCGAAGAAGCCTATGATATTAATAAATTATCTTTGGATAAGGTAATTGGTGTTAAGTGACCGTTTCACCACAATAGCTTAAGCTGTTGTGTGAGGCCAACTTAATTGGTTTTATATATTCACTAA
>JAOTBA010029790.1:0-17129 GCA_025629845.1 Erythroxylum squamatum
TACATGAAATTGATGGTAGAATCACTAAACCCATCTTGATTCTAAGCCTTCTAACTCAAAATCCAAACAAAAGCTAAACCTAAATCTCATGGCTTACCTTGAATCTTTGCTCAAACAAGAAGTTTCTTGTGTCAAGATGAAGCTTAGCTCTTCCTCCACCTTTTTACTTCTTGAACTTTCTTCAAACAACTTCTTGATCTCTTGGAAAATCAAGACCTAACACTTTTCTCTTTTCTTCTTCTTTCTCCTTCCTCACGACCTCACTCTCTCTTTTCCCTCTCTCAATTTCGTAACTTCCTCTTCTTTCCCTACTAACTCACTTATCCTCTTCCTTTTATACTTCTTCTCAAGTCACTTAAGCCCATAAGCCCAAAGCCCAACTTATTCTTACTTTCCTTCTTATACTTCCTCTCATATAACTTAAGCCCATAAACTTCTTATTCAAGCCCAACTAACACATTAAATTTTCATTAACTCATGCCACCTAACCCATTAATGCTATCATACTTGATTAATGTCAACTCAATTTAATCTATTAAGGCTTTACAATCAATCTAATCATGCTTAATTATAAAATAAAAAAAATTCGGGGCTAACAGGCAATGAGTTCATATTCAGTGTTTAAATCTGGCTCAGCTAGATTCTGTTGAGGCTGGACGTTGCTGTTTGGATCCATGACTCTGTGTGACTTCGACTATTGAATACCTGCAAAACAAATAAGGCACGCCGGGAGTTGGTTCCCGGAAGGCCCCTCCGATGCTCAAGTCAGTCTTTTAAGAGAGTTTTTGGTGACTGAGAGTAGAGAAAACTAAGGCTGTAATGTCGTACCTGTTTCATGGCGGAATAGTACCTTATATATGGAATGGATGCTAGGTTTAGGTCTTTACGTTTGCATGGGAGACTATCTCCTATAACTGAGCCGTCGATATCTGGGCCTGGGATTGGGCCCTGTATGGCCGGCCCAGCCGACCCAACCAAGTGATATGATAGGAATCATGGTAGGCATTAGATGGGAAAAGCTCAAATTCCTTCGCACCAAAATCTTCGTTGCTAAATTGAGGGCTAAGCTTGGAACTTCGGACACTCCGGAAAACATTATTGCTCGCTACGCTGCTACGGCCTCAGCGCTTCATGACTATACACTTCCTTCAGATTTCACTATATCAAGTTCGTCTGAACCAATTGTGAGCAAATCACGTATAGCAAAAAAAAAATATATTTAATTGAATTCCGATAATTGAATAATTTGAAAAAACTAAACTTAAATCATAAAATATAAAGTTATACCTGATTTGATGTTCTTATTAAAATCCATTCGAAACTTTTTCGATATATCATGTACAAATTATTCACTTGTCCATCTTCTAATAATACCTATATAGTAGTCACTAAACTCTTTGAGAAGAATTAGGAAGAGTGCTATCTCCTTATGTTTATTCCTATTTATTAAAAAAACATTAGGGTTTTCAATTTCTATTAAAATTAAATACATTAATTATAATTAAAGTCCAACTCTAATTATAATTAATTTAATCTTAATAAAATAAAACATTTCATATTTGATTCATAAAGTTTCTTAAACTTTATAATTAAGTCCAAGTTAATTGAAATTGACTTTTCTCTTTTAAATTGCTCTTTATGTGTGACTCATTAGATTTCTATTATATTGACAATGATTATAAATTATAATTATAATTCATAATTAGAATTAGATAAATTAAAAGGCTTTTTAATTTATCTTTCTCCAATTAAACAATTTATAAATATAGATCAAAAATATAAAGTCTAGCAACATGTCATAACCACCAAAATATTAGGAATGTCAAAGTTACAATGTATAATTTAATCCTTTTCTCATCTAATATTTCAATTGGATGGAGTATAGATATAATGTCTACTCTTTTGTATCCAATCATATTTTTTCTTGCTAATTAGTAATTGATTTATTATTGATATTTAAAAATACCTTTTCAAACGTTAATTCACTCTAGCCAAAGAATTCCTTAAATCACTACTAATTAAGAATAGTAGAACATTCTCTCTAATTACTTTAAAGTGAAAAATCTTTTATTAACTTACTCAACTATCTCTATATGATTCATACTGAATCTAAGTACTATTGACTGAATTATCCTTGAATAGTTCATAAGTAGCATCAAAATACAGTAATTCCAACATGAGATACCTTGGTAATCTTAAATTTAAGGATTAGTTATACAACCATCATTATGAGGAAATCCACAAACACATAATTAATATTCCATTTAGGATCCTCATAATCAGGTCAGTTCAGTGAACTTATTCTCTAATAAGCACCCACACATTATTTTAAATATCTTCATACTTTAATTTATGTGATTAATTACTTTCTTTATAAGAAAGAAACATAATATGTGCTAATTTTACAGTTTTATCAATACCCTATCTTGATGAAACTACAACTAGGAACTTTTGAGAATAATACATTTATGCAAATTGAATCTTATAATTATGATCTTATTATAATTTCAATTATTCAATAATTATTTCAGAGATCTTACCTTTAGTATTAAAACATTAAATGTAATTAACTTAATACATAAAGAAAAAGAATGTCTTTATTAATTAAATAATAACGTTATATATTAAAATTGCAACTAACCGAGTAGCTATAAGGGAATAAACTAACAATCTCCCACTTGCACTAAAGCTAATCACCTAATATCATATCCTTCTATATGTCGATGAAGTCTCTTCTGAGACAATGTCTTAGTAAGAGATTTTTCAAGATTCTCTTCGATGGGAACTCACTCGAATGCTATGTCTTTCTACTCCACTATCTCCCTGATCAAATGAAACATTCTAAGTACATGTTTAGAACGTTGATTTGCCTGTACAATGGTGTCATTATTATTACAGTACAATACTATAAGCCCATCAATGCTAGGAACCATTCCAAGTTTAGTGATGAACTTCTTAATCTAAATCACTTCCTTTGCTGCCTCTAACACTAAAATGTACTCTACCTTTGTTGTTGAATCTGCAATAGTTGGTTGTTTGGAATTTTTCCACTAACTGTACCACTATTCAAAGTGAAGATGTACTCTGACTGTGATTTACTATCATCTGAATTTGACTAAAAATTAGCATATGAATACCCTTAAACTCTCAGTTTAACTCCTCTATAGACCAAAAAAACATCTTTAGTCCTTAAGTACTTTAAGATATTTGTCACAGCTATTTAGTGACATTTACCTGGATTGGCTTGAAACCTACTTGTTATGCTCAAAGCATAAAAGACATATGGTATAGCATATACCATTGTATACATGATTAATCTATATTGAATATAAGTTGTTTTATCTTTGTCTTCTTATATCTTAGGACACAAACTTTGTGAGAGAGAAATCCCATGTGACATAGGTAAGAATCCTCTTTTAGAATTCTCCATGCTAAACATCTTTAGCACTCTGTCTATGTATGTGGATTAAGATAACCTAAGCAACCTATTTGATCTATCTCTATAGATCTTTATTCCTAGAATATAGGTTACTTCTCCCACATCCTTCATAGAGAAGTTCTTGGATAACCAAATCTTTACAAATTGGAGAATTGGTAATGTCATTTCCAATTAGCATTATGTCTTCCATATATAGCACTAGGAAAACTACCGCACTCCTACTAACCTTCTTATAGACACATGGTTAATCCATATTTTTGATAAAATCAAACTCTTGGATTGTCTCATCAAAACAGATATTCCAACTACGTGACATTTGCTTAAGTCCATAAATAGACTTTTGCAACTTGTATACTTGATTAAGAAATCTCTTGGATTCAAAACCCTCTATTTGTGTCATATACACATCCTCCAGCAAATTCCCAATGAGAAATGCTATTTTGATATCCATCTACCAGATTTCATAATCATGATATGCGGCTATAGACAATAAGAACCTTATGGATTTAAGCATAGCTATAGAGAAAGGTTTCATCAAAATTAACTCCTTGTTTTTATTTGTAACCTTTAACCTCTAAACTTGCTTTATAGTATGCACATTACCATCTAGTCAGTTTTTCTCTTAAAAACCCATTTCCATCTAATAGGTACAATACCACCAAGTGCATCCATCAAAGTCCAAACTTCGTTAATGTACATAGATTTCATTTCAGATCTCAAGACTTTATGCCATTTTAAAGAATTAATATTAGACATTGCTTCTTTAAAAGTAGAAGGCTCAACATGTATGAGTGGTATATTATCCTTCCCATTTTCAATTTGTAGATTTAAACTAGTAGGGGATGATATATCCTCCTAGTACGTTACAAACTATTTGTCTCTTAAACTCTCAACTGTACATCAAATCTATCAACTTGAGGTTTTCGTTCCATCTAGATGTGAATTTGTGGCTCTTGAACTTCTCTAAGTTTTTCCTCACTCCCACTGCTTTCTTTGAGAATAAATTCTCTTTCTAAAAATGTAGCATGTCTTAAGACAAACACCTCTTGTTCAAGAAGATGATAAAACTGATAGTCGATACTCTTTTTCAGATGCCCCATAAATTTGCATTTATCTGATTTTAGTTTGAAGCTTATCAGATATTGCATGCTTCAAATAAGTAGGACAACCTGGGTCTACTATCAATCCATATGTCATATGGTGTCTTATCAACTGATTTGGATGGAACTCTATTTAGAAGGTAAGTATTAGTTTTAATGGCATATCCCTAAAAGGAGACATAAAGGACTGCATGACTCATCATGAAATGTATCATATGTAATAGAGTACGATTTATCCTCTCAGATACTCCATCATATTATGGAGTTTTAGGAGGAGTCCATTGTGAGAGAATCCCATTCTCTTTTAAGTAACTAAGAAACTTGTGATCTAAGCATTTACCACCTTAATCTAATCTAAGTGTCTTAATACTTTTATTAGTTTGTTTCTTAACCTCAAGTTTAAATTATTTGAACTTTTCAAATGATTTAGACTTTTGTTTCATTAAGTACACATAACCATATCTAGAATGTTCATCTATAAACGTAATGAAATATCATAATCCACCCCTAGCACAATTAGACATAGGGCCACATATATCTGAATATATAAGCTCTAGTAACTCAATGACATGTACTCCCTTTCCACTAGAGGATAGTTTGGTCATCTTTCCCAATAAATAGGATTTACAAGTTTCATATGATTCATAATCAAAAGGATCCAAATATTATTCTTTATGTAACTTTGTGATTCTAGTTTCATTGATATGACCTAACCTATAATGCCATAAATAAGATGGATTTTTGATCACTTAACTTTCTTTTCTTGCTATTTAAGTTAATGATTGGCCTTTCAGGACTTAATTCATTCCAACCATTTGTTAGTAATCCATATCTATAATAAACATCATCTTTATAAAAAGAACAACTTTTATTCTTAATAATACAGACAAATCTATTCAAATCTAAATAAGAAATAGAAATGATGTTTCTAGTAACAACTAGAACATAATAACAATAATTTAATTATAGTATAAGGTAAGAAGGCAAAGCTATACTATAAGTTCCTACAGCTAATGCAGCAACTTTTGCTCCATTGGCTACTCACAGATTCACTTCGCCTTTCCTCAATGATCTTCTCCATGTTAACATTTTCATCTTCTTACAAATATGAGAACCACATCCAATACCTAATACCTAAGAATACGAAATAGAAGTATAAAGGTTTATCTTAATCATAAACATACAAGAATAAGCAACTTCCTCAAGTTTCTTATCTTTCAGGGTAGCAAGATAAGCTAGACAGTTCCTCTTCAAGTGTTTGTTAACTCCACATTCAAAACATGTTCCCTTGTCATTGTTCTTCTTCTTAACACAACCTTTTAGCTTTAATACTGTAGTAGAAGCCTTCTATTTCTCTTTTATTGTTCTTATTAAAGCCCTTTTTCTTGCTCGTAGAGGAATCCACAGCAAGAACAAAATTGGGTTCCTTCTTAAGGCACCCCTCTTTAGTCTTGAGCATATTCAATAGTTTAGAGAATGACATATCCTTTTAATTCATATAGAAGTTCATAACGAATTATAAAATGCTCAAACTAAGAGATTACAACACCAAATCAATACTCAATTCATATTCCATGATAAAACCTAATTGGCTTAACTTTTTTAATATAACCAATCATCTTCCACACGTGTAGGTTCACTAAAGATCCTTCTTCCATCTTGCATTGAAATACTGATTTGGAGAATTGATACCTCTCTATACACTAAACAACTCCTTGAGATGCATAGTTATAATAGGAGCATCCATGTTCTCATGCTGCCTCTAAAGCTCTAGAGACATACTAGCCAATATGACATATATAGCTTGTTCAACGTCACCAATATAACATTGATATCTCTCCTAAGCCTTATCAGTCTCATCTGAACTAGGCTTTGATGGAACAATAGTGTCTAGAACATACAACTTCTTTTCTTACCCCAGAACAATTCTTAAGTTACGTAACTAGTCCAAGAAATTAGGTTCAATTAGCTTGTTAGCATCCATAATGCTCCTTAACATTAGATTGGTACTCATCTTTTGATTTGATAATTGAAAGATATAAAAGAGCAAGTAATAGTGTATATTATAAATCAAATAAAATAAGGAATTTAATAAATATTTGATTACTCCTATAATTTTATTTAAAATAACAATCCTCACTATTAAATCAAGAAATTATCAAATAATTTCCAAGTGGGTTAGGATCCCATTAAAAAATAGTTGATCTTGAGTTTGCCCCATAAATCAACTAAAATTGAATCAAATAGATAACATATCAATAACATCTTATTCGACTCTTAGATCCGTTAGGTGACAACTCTTTGCTAAAATATATCTTATATATTATTCCAAACACTGCCTCTAAATTCATATAATCATGAGTTTGCTTATCCAAATCATACAAATTTAATTAAGCAAGACCTATTAATTTAAGATAAAACATAATCAAGTTAAAAGGGCTTGAGTTTGTTAATGAAATGCAACTATGACGTTTTTAATGTATCTTTAGCATTTAATTGAGAGATTTAAAATTTTAAAAAAATTTGGTCTCAACAAAATAATATAATCTTATTATATTAATCACTTCTAACACAATCTAATTATGAAAGAAATCCTTTAAAGTTTTGTTTGATTCAAATTATTGATTTGATAACTAATTTAATTTAATAATTCAACATCTTGAAAAATTAAACTAAATTCTAAAATATTTCTAATAATTATTATCCTTTAAAAATAATTTTTCAAACAATTAGAAAAACACTTTTTCGATTTTATTAGACATATAAACCAGATTAATCTCTATCAAATTAATTTAATTAAAAATAATGCTTAAAACATGTAAAATATAATAATAATAAAAGTGCACACGCCGGAACACTTTTTTTGAGGCTTGTCCATTCCGCTATTGACGCACGCGCCAGTAATGTCTGGTGCAAACTCAAGTCCCCGTAGGCCGTATGAGTGGCGAATGTCATACACTCACCACATCGTTTTCCCAAAAATAGGTTTTCTGATTTCTTTTTGTCACTAACGCCCTCTGCTTCTTTCCCTAACCTGCTTCCAGTCTTCACCTTACCATGTTTTGGAGTCCTCCATCGCACATCGTGACTTCTTTTATGGCCAAAAAATTGCCCTTCACTAGTGATGATTCACCACTGGTTCACGTCTTCACCAGTAGCTGTTCGACGCTGGTGAAAATCTGTTACCTCTGGTGATGGAGGACATTTCACTAGTGACAATTCACCATTGGTTCAATCCATAACTATCAAGTGTTGCTGGTGATATTCTAGAAACTAGCCAGTAAACACTTGCAAAAATAAAAACAAAGAACACATCCAATAAATATATTCGCATGCAATGCATTCTCCAAACCAAAAATTCAGAGCAAACAATCAGAATAATGTAAGGACATGTATTCCAGTAAATGTAAGGACATTTTAAAACCATTCATGCATAAAAGCAAATAAGAAAAACTAGTCAATTTTCAGAAACATATTTCTAGAAACAAGAATAACAAGCAAAGGATAGGTGGAACAAAATTTTCAAAAAGCAGCTTCGACTTTAATTAAAGCATAAACCTTAATTTAATAAAAACAAGTTTTTTACCCTCAATTTTTATCAATTTAATAACAATCAAGCATTTAATAAAATTTGAACAATTAAAGGAAGCTTTGATACCAATGTTAAGTAACTAACCGTAATTGAATCACAAGTGCAGTAGAAAATTTACATTTTACAATTTTTGATCGAATCCTGATAATTTAATAAATAGAAAAATGAACTCGAATCACAAAATATAAAATTGTACCTTATTAGATATTCCTATTGAAATTCTTTTGAAACTTTTTCAATGTGTCAACCACAAGTTGTTCATGTGTCTAGCCTTTAATAGTATTCATAGAGCAATTACTTAACTCTTTGAGAGGAATTAACAGAAGTGAGAGCTCCTTATACTTATTGCTATTTATTGAAAAAGCATCATAGTTTTTAATTTCTATTAAAATTAAATACTTCAATTATATTTAAAATCTAGCTCTAACTCTAATTAATTTAATTTTAATAAAAACAAATATTTCATATTTAATCCCTAAAGTTTATCAAACTTTATAATTAAGTTTAACTTAATTGTATTTCTAAAAAAAACTTAATTGAAATTGAATTTTCTCTTTTAAACTACTCTTTATGTGTGACCCATTAGATTCCTAATATATTGGAAATGATTATAGAATATAATTTTAACTCATAATTAGAATTAGATAAATTAAAATTCCTTTTAATTTATCTTTAGTTCTCTGATTTAATAATTTATAATCATAGATCAAGATTGACGTCGAACAACATGTCATGAACACCCAAATAGCAGTAATGTCAAAGTGACTTGACTTAACTTGTCTATGCATGTTTATGATGTATAATTTAATCCTTTCATCATGTAATGTTTTAATTAGACAGAGGATGGATATAGTGCCTACTGTATTGTATCCAATTATATTCATTCTTCCTAATTAGTAATTGATTTATAACTAATATTTGAAAATAACTTTTCAAATGTCAATTCACTCTAGCCAGATAATTCCTTAGATCACTAATAATCAAGAATAGTAGAACATTCTCTCTAATTACTTTAGAGTGACAAATCCTTTGTCGACTTACTTAACTATCTCCATATGATTCATACTGCTTCTAAGTACTACTGACTAAATTATCTTAAGGTAATTAATAAGTAGCATCAAAATACAGTAATTCCCATATGAGACACCTAGGTAATCTCAAGTCTAAAGATCAATCATACAACTATCATTAGAATGAAATCTATAGACACATAAGTAATATTCTATTTGAGATCCTTATAATCAGGTCAAATTAGAGAAATTATTCTCTAATAAGCACCCATACATTACTTTAAGCATCTTTATACTTTAATTTATAAGGTTAATTACTTTCTTTACAAGAAAGAAATATAACGTGTGCTAGTTTTAGTATTTCATCAATATCCTATATTAATTAAACTACAACTAGGAACATTTGGGAATAATACATAAATGCAAATTGAATTTCATAATTATTATCTCATCATAATTTCAATTACATAGTAATTATTCTAGGTATTTTACCTTTAGTATTAAACCATCAAATATAATAAACACAATACAAACAAATAAAGAATGCCTTTATTAATTAAATAATAACAACACACAATAAAATTGTAACTAATCGATTGGCTGCAAGGGCATAAACTAACAGTAACCAGTTCAAGAATTGACTTTGCAAAATTAGGTTCTTGTTCTCCTTGTTTTGTAGATCAGTTTTGTTCCTCTAAGAAATGCCAGGTTATAAAACTACCATCTCAAAAAGAGTCTGGTCAGAGAACCCCTAATCCAGATATATTTCAGTCTCACTATAACTTAGAGAATCAATTTTAAATCTCTTATGCCCTAAATTTTCCTTAGTTTGTTGGGAGAACCTACATCAAAAATTTCTCCTAGTCTTACATTTGGGCACCTTTGCCTTATTATGCTCATTTTTAGGGCCAACATTAAAAAAAAAATCCTAGACCTTAAAATTTGCAGAAGAACCCCACAATTGGAATCTCAAGATCATTCAATAAAACCATATATATAAACAACAAAATCCCATAAAGAAAAAACCAAAAAAGACAAAAAAAATAGATTAAAAAACAAATTCTTGTTTAGATGTTTAGAATACAAATTAGAAGCATAAAGCTAGTAAAAACTCTATCCATAACTAGATAAATAATCAATAAAAAAGAAATAAATTACTCTTCATAACATAAAGCTAGATAAGAACCTTGAGACACTATAAGAGCTAAATCAAGGTTTGAACCTTTTCATGCTCCCCATGTGGAAAGCTTTAAGAAGAGGCTTCATTTACAAGGAAAACAATTAGAGAAGCTACCTTTTTCTACTACTATGTGTGTTCAAACTTAAGATTAAGACATGTTTTGGAAATGTAATAAAATAGTCAAAAGTTTTTAAGTTTTGGGTTAGAAATTTACAATTGGTCTAATCACATTAGAAAGATACATAAAGATTAAATACTTTATATACTAACATAGGACTCATAATTTATTGCCTTAAAGTTTTGAATTGAAATATGATGTCTTAGTTGTATATTGGTTCATTTGGATTTGGTTTAATTTTTCCTAAAGCCCCTCAGAACCCATCAATGGTATGAGATTCAGGTTAACAAAGTCCAATGAACAGAGATTTATGGAACTGAGTCAGATGAATAATGAATTAATGAGAAACTCAAATAGCTTTGCATTAATATGAGTTAAGAGGAGAGTTAGTCTAATGTTAATAGATTTACTTGTAAGGCGAAAATGTTGGAAACTTATAAGTGAGATAATCCCATATTAAAAAGACATATAAAGATGAAATACCTTTATACTAACATAGGACTCTTAATCTATTATCTTAAGATCTTAGATTGAGATATTTTGTTATAATTGTATATGGACTCATTTGAACTTAATCCAATTTTTCTCCAAAGCCCCTTCAAAATCTATCATTATGGTTTAGAAGAAGGCCAAGAAGTCAATGAGCAAAGATAAGATGTACTTGAGTGTAATACAGAGTTACATCTTACTACAACATTCAATATATATGTGGTATAGGAAAAGAGTGCATTCCAAGTTTTGGGCAATGGAAGAGATGGAGAAAGTTGTGCCTTTCATTTATTATAGTAAAATGCTTTAGTTGACAAAATACTTTTTGGATACAGTCAATTGAGTCACTGCAGGTTTATTTAAATTTAAAGGAGTTATGAATAACCAAAAAAAGCATGGATTCTTGATTAATAGTCTAACTTATGACAAACCATCAATAATAAGATTTAGGATCTGTATTTGACTATGGGATGTTTGATGGTCTTATGGTGTCTAATGTGCTTGGATCTTACAGAGTGGCAAAAAAAGCATTCCAAAGTTGTCCTATATATTGTCAAGGTGACAGTCCTTGACCTTTCATCTCAGATGTCAATTCTATGAATGAACTAAAAATTATGTTATGGCACAATTAAAAGCTTGTGTTGGTTAAAGGAATCACGTTTAAATATGTGGATTAAGTTAAAATAGGTCTACGTTTATGAATTTCTTATACTAGAGGCCCAATTTAACATGAGTTTGATCATGTTCAATGATTTGAGTGATATCTTTTATTCTATTTGTGAGCTTAAAATGGAAACATTTCCTTCATTATAGTTTCATATCAACGATTATGGCTTCATAAACTTGATGTATTATATACTTGGTAGTGCTCTAATGAACAATTATGATTTCAAACTTGAGACTATTTGTGATCTTTATTTTTCCATAAAATGGTTAGAACAACAATCACAATTAGGTTTTAATTAAAGTCTAGTGTGAGAAGCTCCTCCTTTTCTCTTCCACGGCTACCTACTTTTCATGTTGCCTTCCCTTTTTGTCTTTGCACTTGTGGTTTCTAACTAGATTTCAATTCCCAGACTTCCATTTCCATTGTTCTGCGCTTCCTTCTTTTTCTTTTTCTTGCTACTCATTGCCATTCCTTGTGCTCATCCACAGTTCTTGTACACCTTGGGGACAATTTTGTAATTATATTTTCCCTTCCATTACAAGTTACTATTTCTGGAAACTTGTATGTTGACACTTTCTTATGTTGTCATCCAAGATGTCTCCTGCTAGTAAGTCAGGCAATCTTGAGTAGTGCTGGTGAGCCCCGTTTTCGGAGGCCAACAATCTAGAGTCATAAAACCTGAGCGTATTTCCCTGTAGGGTTATCTCAATGAACCCTCACTAGCCACCATCTCACAAGGGTGGCATGCCCACACCAATCAGTCACCAAAATCACTGAAACACCCCACTCCCGCGAGACCCGAACCCGACATCGACGGTGATATCCAAGTCCGTGCCCCTCGAGGGTGGCGTATTACAACACTCAATCAGTCTAGATCGGTATACCCCTATTCTTTATTGTTTTACACACGAAATGGGCCCTCATTAACTTGCAACCAATTTCATCATGTACAAATTTTAGTAGCCACTAGGGCCTTCTCACAATGATAAATACTTCTATACAAATGGCAGAAAATCAATACACTACAAATAAAGAACTACAATGCAGACGCGAACTGATCCCGACCTCTAACCTTCTCTTGAATCCTGTAAGCATTATCCTGAAAAAAATAGTTGCAAATTTTGGATGAGTTTTGCGAACTCAGTGAGTGACCATCATCAATGGCTCACCCAGTCACATAATACACAGTCCATATAAGGCAGAAATAACACTTTATTTTCAATACAATTCATATTTCACATTATGCATATTCACACTCATTGTGCCTATTCAATCACATTGCAAATTATGCATGTGCAGTGTATATGACAACCACTTTCCAATTGTTAATTCGTCGTGACCGAGTGCCTGAACTGTCCCATATAGGGCTCATTAAGCGTTAAACGCATATGAGGGGTAGGAGAGCCCTCAGGGTATGCACTACTTCCCTCCGAGCTCGAGGCTCTTTTATTCCAGTCGTTGAGCTTGTAGCTCTGATCGTTGGCTACTCTGGTCACAACTGCCATTATGTTTCATTGCATGATTTCACAAAGCATTCATTCTCAAATACATATGCAATAATCCCATTTATCATCGGACCATAGCCCGACGTTTAGCCATCATATATATATATACGCGCTTATTTCATCTTATTCATACACAATCAGCATTTCAGTTCAGTAATTCAGTCGTATATGCATCCATTTGCCCATCAAAACAGAAGTCAACGTAGCACAGAATTTCACATAACACAATTAACGAAATAAAACCATCTCGGTCTACTCACAGTGCGCTCCACATTAGCAGTTGTTTTCAAATTCTGGATGCGCCTGGTGAAGAGGTCTTTAGCTCAAAGAGAGCTCTTCTCTGCTTTCTCATCCGCTCGTTTGCTTTTCTAGAATCGTCTCTCCCTCATGACGTGTTCTCCTTTGATTATAAGCAAGACAGTGCTACTTTTGATTGTGATTTGCCCCTTTTGCCCTTCCCTTAATGCCTTAAGTTTTTACACGTAAGTGTCTTGCCACAATTACCCTTATATATTTTTTTCTCTAGAAGAATCTCCCTTATTGTCTATGTAACACGTCATTACCGATCGGCTTCTAATGGAAGCCTAATTGAAGTGGTACATTATCGATCGGCTCCTTCAGATCAATTGTAGAGCCATGTTTCTAGTTTAATTGGAACGGATCGATTGGAGCTCTATAGCTCAAGATATCTCCAAATTTCTAAACCATGTTCAGAAAGATTTACACTCAAACTCTTTTACTCGGTCAGTACATTTTCAATCGATCGCTCTTTCTTAGTTAATACAGAATCAATCACTACAGTAGGGAATGATAGAGAAATGTCTGAAGGATTCAACACTTCAGAAGTCAGAGAAATCATAAATCGGTCGGAGCTAAAACAAAGCAGAGGGATCGGTCAGCCGAACCGTGCGACCAATTGTCAAAACAAAGAGGAACGGTCGGTCGGCCAATTGCCAAAATAAAGAAGAACAATAGTCGGTCAGCCGAAGAAGAGTGATCAGAATTAGGAAATAGAGCTCGGCCTACTCTCGGTCGATCAGTCAATCAGAAACAAAATCAATCGGCCCAAAGGCCAAAGATCGATCGGTAGACTTGTGATCCAAAAGGGCAGAAGGAGGTCGGTCAGTCAAAGATTAAAGTCGATTGGTCAGAACCAAAGGGCAGATCGATCGATCAAACCAAATGGGTGGATCGATCGCAAATGGGATTCAGAGTTCCAACTTTCACCAACTTAGTACCACAAGAAAGGTAAAAGACCGATCCATCAATTCCATAAAGGACTTGAAACAAGATTCAGTCTCTATAAGGGTCAAAAAGTCCACAGAGAGAGACTGGTCGATTGGCTCACCTAAACAGTAACAGAATTTCCAAGCCTTTTAACTTTTCACTCTATTTTCCAACTTTTTTTATGCGATATACCGTTTAGGATAGTAAAAAGAGATCTACATCTTTCCAGAAGGCATCTTTGCCACAATACATCTATAATTTCTGGTCGTAACCCTTCATATGGAGACGGGATGTTACAATTCTCCCCCTTTAATAAATTTCGTCCTCGAAATTTCCATTCAATCGATCGATACCATAGAGATTTTGATTCTCATATGCTCCTTAATTCCTCATGCACTACATCACTCAATTACCCCTTTTTTTTGTTGAACAATCACAGTCGATCGGTCATTTATTGGGCTATCACTATCGTACTATCTCACTTGCATACTTCAGATTACTCATTGACTATTCCAATCATTATTTCCGACCCTATCCACACATCACGTTTTGTGAATCTAACACCAGTGGTACTACCTCATCATCAGTAGTCATATAAGTAAGACTTTCTCCAAATCTGTGCACCCCTTGGCAAGGTGATACACACAAACATCTCATCTCTCCTTTGACCATGCGCTGTCCTACAGTGGTACTTATGTCCATTTCACTACATCACGTGTTGATTCACCTAACTCATTTAGCTTTCTTATATCCCTTACTCTTATTCTCGCTTCATCTCACCCACCATTAGTAACTCAAATTCATTCTGGTCTTTGACCATTATCAAACACTTTTCATTTTACTTTCAGGGTAGACAACCCCTTAGTCACCATAGCAACAATCGATTGGGACCAGAAGTTATGATCAAAAGAGTAGAGGGGGTCGGTCGAACAAAACTTCAACAGAAGTGGACGAGCGATGCGCCACGCGGGTGCTCAACCAATCCCGTATGACTTCATTCTCATATTCCTTTAACCTAACTGTTAGTATTTCATACATTCCATAACTTGTCTTTACATTCTTAGCAGTTACCATTATTTCTGTGTATTCCTACTAGGATAACTCTACCAATTCCTTTACTCAATCCTTTTTTTTTATTTGGTGATAACATTCTTCTAATTTCATTCACAATGTCATATTCGTTTCAATTTCTCTGTGGAGATTACGCTCAGTACCTTTGATATTCATGTGGCCCCATATTACACTTAACACTTTGCACTCTTCATGGCTCTGGATTTGAAACCTCGATATACTCAATCTCTAACCCTAATCGATGTGCTTAGCATTAGTAACATATTCCTTGCATGTTCAAATATCCCTTTTTACTTTTTCAGACTTTCTAAAAATACCACCGATGATCATAGTCATTATTTGATACAATTTGTTTAGATCACTTCAACCTTCAATAAAATAATATCACTCAAAAGTTTAATTAAGTGACTAATTCCTCAACTAAAGTAACAGTATTTCATGTCACTCCCAGTTTCCCATTAAACCTCTTCTTTCTAATGATTTTCTTTGACACCACAGTGGCTTCTTCAAATGCCCAGTCCATCGTACTAATTTCTCCACATGTTTCAATCTATTTTTAATCCGTATTAGTAACACATTCATCATATTCTGCTTGTATCTCTTCAATTTATGAATTTATTTGCGTAATTGGATTCTTTACATCAGATCAATTTCCTACATTCTCGTAACATATATGTAAATCTCTACCTTCATAAGACTTCGAGCTTCAATGTTCACCTTTGATTCATCACAGACTCATTTATGCTTTGGCCCTTCTTTGATCATTCTTAATAAACTATCTGACCCGCTTAACTTAATTCGATGAAATTCTTCTTTACAAGAAGATTTCTTGCCACTATCACCATCATCAATTTGTTCACATAACCTTTATTAATCCACTATTATCATCCCACTGTTATCATCATTGCTGATCGGATATTTTTAGTAACCTCAAGGAGATTAATTTCTGTCATAGCTTATATGATAATTATTTCACGCCCCTAAAACATAGGTGCCCACTAGTCTCACGTGATATTATAAACGTTATGTACTCACAGTAACCACTTCACTGAACTTTGGGGGGGGGGGCTTTTGCCGATCTCTTTCTCATTCTTGCCTCACCTCAATTTCTATCTTTTATGCTTTGATAACAGACAAAGTCGTTCATTTCTATTTCTTTCCCCTGATTTCCTTTCTTTTCTCAAATACATCACACGTGAAAACGTCATTGACAATGTCAATACCACTGCAAGCCTTCATACGTCTTATTCTAGTCCGTTAAGAACTTTAAACTATAGGAACTATCATGGGCACTTATCCCATAAATCATCCATTCCTTCCTATTTCCTCTTCACATATATCATACACATAGGCTTAATAATAAGCTCTCGATCTGATGTGCACTCACAATGATGAACCAACCTAAGCTCGACAACCCTTTTTCATAGATCGCTATCATTGTCTCGTTTTCCATTTGTCATTAATATCATTTCACGTATTTCTAATCCCATGTGAAATCATCACTCTTACATCAATAATTCACACCATCATCCTAAGTCCTAATTTGACCTTTCAAGGTCATATCAATTTGGCTTATACACTTTAATCTCATATCTTTCCTTTCTTTAGTTTCCCCAAACAACCCATGACAGGGTAGTCACATTTATCTCATTCTAGGACATATCACCAAACATAATATCAATCTCAGACATACACCAATACCATTACAATAATACATTCACCAATACCATT